>VUQR01035445.1:40208-79548 GCA_015108515.1 Hemichromis elongatus
ACAAAAATTTATAAAAAAAAAAAAAAATCCCAAATTTTTTTTTTTAAAAAAAAAAAAAAAAAAAGGACATTGTTACGTATTAGAGTTACAATATAAATAATTTATCTGTATCTGTCTGTAGATCTGACACAAAAATAAAATCTGAAAATATTTTTTCCACCATCAAGAGCAAAGAACGGGGAATTGTTATTGATCTGGATGGAAAATGAACAGCAGAGGAAAAATACAGTCTAAATCGTGCTAACCCCCCTGCTGCGTGATTTTCTCTGCACGTCTGCACAATGCCCAGGCAGGGGTCTGTCCGGTGCCAATGTAAATGAGGCAGAAGAGACTCACCCTGGCAGAGTTACATGAGTGGTCCCCACAGGAACAATCTCCATTGACTTTCCCCAGAACTTGTTCTTACACCTCACGTCTGCAAAAACAATTGAACAAATTAACATTCATTCTAGACAAACGGGTCTTATTCTACTATTTACAATCGGTGAGAATGGATCAAAATCGATATTCCAGTACCTTGCCAAAACACAAAGTTTTTAGACTCTGCATGGCAAGCTGAGATTGGTGGGTGATGGCTGACCTGATGTAAAAGGGATTAAAATAATGCTTTGTTAATCACACAAAGAGCTCTGTAGTGCCTTTTTTGAACAGTGCTATACAAAAAGAACATACCCCGTTAAGTCCATTTAGGCAGTACATTCATTGTAAATATTCATATGAATCCAGCCAGATAACAACAATAATTCATACCTGCTCTGCAACAAATCGTAAGCCTTTATCCGGCCAGTCACATTCATATGTTTCTCCGAGAACAGGATTAAAAGGCTTTCCCCCAGTTCTGTAGTAGCTGGATGCATAACCGGACACCACAAATGTAGCGATGTATATCTACAAAAAAGGACAAAAGGAGAAACCTGAGCAGTAAGCACCACTTCAATTGTAATTTTTATTACAGGATGAGTGACTGAGCAAACAATGAACTGAGCTCTATCATCCATTTCGTTTAATAATATATGTGTGTTACTTTATTGCTTCATAATGAAGGTAAAATCCCATTTTGATTTTTACCAGTTCTAATTTCCGCTTCGTTTTAGCCTAATGAGCAGAGCAAGTGTCTGAACAGTCCTCCAGTAGTTCCAGTAAACCGAGAGAGCACTGATAGGTTCTCTACCTCATAATGAGAGGCCACAGCCTGGAGCTTTCGCTGACTTCGTAATTCCACTATGCTCTGTAAGTCTAAACATTGTTTGTCGATGTCTTATTTGAACTTGTTATTGAGCTTGTTTATGGATTTTATTTGTGGATGTTTTTTTTTAATTCAACACATTTTTTTCTTTCACCTATTTGTCTTCCTTTGTTGTTTTACAACAAGCCATTCTGAACAAATTACCCCACGTGGGATTAATAATCTGTCAATATTTGTATTGCACTAGCTCTGACATCAGCTGCTTTTCCTTTTTACACTTGTGCTGGCCAGACACTTTGTTTCAACTGCTTTATAATGCAAAAATCGAATCAGTCAATCACATGGCAACAACTCAATGACTTTAGGCTTGTAGACATGATCAAGATGACCTGCTGAAGTTTAAAGTGATCGTCGGAATGAGGAAAAAACGTGATTAAGGTCAGTTTCTAATGTGTCATAGTTGTTGATGACAGATAGGCCGATCTGAGTACTTCACAAAGTGCTGATTGGGATTTTCCTACATACGCATTTCCTAGGGTTTGCAGAGGATTGATAATGCCAGAGGTCAGAGGAGAATATATAGACTGCTTCATGATGTTAGGAACGCAACAGTAACTCAAATAACCACTTCTTACAACCAAAGCATGCAGACGAGCATTTCCGAGCGCACAACACATCCTTAAACCTTGAAGCAGATGGGTTACAGGGGAAGAAGACCACACCATGTGTCATACCTGTCAGCTAAGAACAGGAAACTGAGGCTCACCAAAGTCGAACAATAGAAGATTGTTCCCTGATTGGATGTAAATCACGTGGGTCAAACATGCACTAGCATGGTGGATATTTTCTTAGCGCACTTTGGGATCCATAAGACCAGCTGAGTATTGCTTCAGCCTTCCTAAGTGTTGTTGCTGACTATATCCATCATTTATAACTACAGTTTACCCATCCTCTCATGGCTCCTTCCATTAGATTAATGTGCCATGTCCTAAAGGTCAGATCATATCAAACCAGCTTCTTGAAAATGAAAGTGAGTTCACTTAACTCAAATGACTTCCCCAGTCACCAGAGCTCAATGCATTACACCATCTTTGGGATGTGGTTGATAGGGACATTGACAAATCTTCAGCATGTGTGATGGTATCATATCAGTACTGACCCTCATCTCTGAAGAATGTTTCCAGCATCTTGCTGAGTCAATGCCATGAAGATTTAAGGCAGTTTTAAAGGCAAAAGGAGTTCAAACCTGGTACTAGCAAGGTTTACCTAATAAAGTGACTGCTGAATGTATTTACTGTACCGTATATTGTATATATGTCTTATTTGTCTTATTCCACAGGGTGTATCTCAAAAACCAACAAAGTCACCTCAAAGTCAGTCAGTGCAAAAGTAAAACTCATCATGCCGTCTTCCTGCTAAAAATCTTAAATATCTAGATCAGCCTCTCTCACATAAAGGCAGCGCACCGCTGCAGTGCCGGAAAGCAACAGCAACAGTTGTGCATTAGCTTTAGTTTTCTTGGCTATATACGGCATCTCTTAATTGTCACGCTAGTTTCACCAACAGCAGCTCTTTTTCTCAGAGGAATCATGAAAGTAAACAAGTAAGCTGAATCAAAAAGGCCCAGCCCACGCACTCAAACAGCGAAACTGCATTCTCACCATCCGTTCAAAGGGGTCCTGTGTGTTGGCGGCCCTGTCCAGCAACTCGCTGTACTCCAGCTCCTCACACAGTCTCTGCAGGGTGTTGAGGGGTTCATTAAGTTGCACAGGCATTGCCACCTTGGAAAGGTCTTTGCCTATGTTGTTCCTAAGGATGTTCCACAGGCTGACGGAGCTGTTGCTCGGGCTGGGTGTGGGCAGACAAGATCTACGACGATAAAGGACAGTGCCTTCTTCCACAGAGCCTGAAAAGAGTCAGTATAAGAGCTGAGGTTAGGGACAACTTGATAATAAATACTCACAAACAAGTGTACAAAAATGTCAGTTGTATATAAATGCATAAAAGTGCCCCAAGCCAGTATTGTAATGACTTTACCTGAGTTTGGTCTTTCACTTTCGGTCTCATTACTGAAGTTGTCCATGGAAATGTTGTCACTAATGTCACTGATATATGAGTCATCCTCTGAAACCTAAAAAAAACCATTCAAGCTGTTTTAATACCACCGACAACAAAGGAATGAGCGGGTCTCTTTTAACATCTTGTCACATCTGCAGAAGATCTAAAGTGGTGGAGATGAAGGTTCTCTTAGGACATGGTGGCAGAGCTGTACCTCGGCTTGCTGTATTTTTAGATGAAAGTAATTAACTTTCATTTTCACATTGCTTCCGCTCCAGGTGCTACCTCATCAAGCATGCCACATGAGCACCGAAGGAAGAGGAGGCTGAACTAACATAGGGCAGATTTGTTTTATGACATATCACAAAAAATGGATTTAAGACTTACTTAAGTTAAATGGCATTTTCCCCCCTTTCTGTAATAAAATACCATGAATTGTCCAGTGTCCTGCAAAATTTAGGCCAGTTATAAACAATATTGGGTTACAGGCAATAAATAAAGTAAGAGCCACCGGTGGAGATTTTGTTCTGGTTGTGGTTGTAAACAAGACAAATTACTCCAAACATCAACAGCAATGATAATTCCAATATGTAGCTCTAAACATCAGTTTGCTACAAGCAAAAAGACCCAACATTACAACTACTGATGATAAACAGTTCAGTCTCCACAATTACCTCATTTTCAGAAGAGCTAGCAGATAACAGAACCTCCTGTGCGTCAAAGAACTCGGACAAGGACTCAGCGATTGAAGCTCTGCTCTCATTGGATACTTGGTGTACGAGGGGATGGGCTTCGTCTACAGATTCCTGTTTCTAAGAGAAACAATGTCCACAGCTATAATAAGAACACAGAAAAGTGCACCACCATCACAACCGTGGTGGCGATCACACTGTCATTGACAATACATACATACATATAATCACAACTATTGTGACAATCATGACACCCACAAATTCAATCTGCAATATACTGAAAGACAGTCATTTATAATACATAATTGTAAATAAACTAGCTGACACTAGTACACTTTTTTGAATTTCTTCACTGATTTAACAAATGTTTAGGTTTATAAACATTAACAATCAGCTGAGTGTCATTATGTTGTCGTGTGCATAAGGGTGTGTCTGCATTCAATCACACTGTTATCAGTTAAATTGGCCAAATGATGAACTGCCAAAAACATGAATGCTCCAGAATCTAAATTTCATAACAGAATTTATTCCTACCTACAGACTGCCTGACAATATACTACTGTATTAAATAAAGTAAGAATAATTACAGTGAGAAGCGAGGCTGCATGCCGGCCCTGCACACATCTCAATAAAAAACTGACAAGCATGCAGTTGTTTGCCAATATGAGATAGCTTTCCGCACATGGATGTGAGCATCCCAATCTACGCCTTGTTATCCGAGAAACTGATTAATTAACATGGAGATGTTCTCAGAGGGGGCGTATTAGTTGTGTGTGTTCGACAAATTTCCAGGGACACAATTAAGGAGATCGGCTCACTTTGTGTGATCAGCAAATCAGATTAAACGAGCAAAGAACTTCCTTTAGAAGACGATAATATGGAGCTAGAAGCCTTCCTCTGAACCGTGTCACGGTGAGACGTTTGAGTACGCAACGACAAGGCTGAGAGGAAGAGGCGATGTTCCCCAGAAGTAAGTTCTGTTCATTTTTCTCATATTGACTGAGTTGGATGAGGGGGTGAGAGGAAAGTGACATTTGTTGATTCTGAATAAGAGGAAAAGGACAGCTCATTCATTCTGTGGCAAGCTCAAGATCGCGGGGGATAAAAATAAAAGACATATGAACAAGAATAATCGTCATGAAGGTGGGGGAATCGAGTCACTGCATTCCTGCACCCACCTGCACAGGGGCAGTGAGCGTTATTAGTGTGGGCTCTATGATCTGGGACTCGGCATGAATCTTGCACAGGCGTTCTCTCAGCTCTGAGTTCTGGGCTAAAGCCTGGAAAAAATAACCAGTTTAAACACTGTTTACTGAAAACACCCGAGCCTTGAAATGCTTGAAATCCTCAGCAAACATCGATACCAGGCTAATTTGGAGTTGTGTAATGAGAAGAAAATCAGGCTGTAAACATCACATTTACCCATTTACCTACTGGAGAGGTATGACCTGTTATTATGTGAAGTGGAACAGAGTAAGCAAACCAGAGAAACCACTAAGAAAAGCTAAAATCCAGCAGGCTAGAGCAGAGACCACACGAGTCTGAATTTGATAAAGAAATACTTGTTGTGCCGCATTAGAATATGTGCGGCCTCGACGCCAACACGTTTTTTCGCTCACTACATGACAATGAACATGTACAACCAAAGACAGAAAACAGAAAATCAAGCCTCTGGTGGGAGTCAGCAGCCACAGGAAACATGACTGTTAAATGCGGTCTTATCTAGGGGGGACTGACATCACACCAGCAGCGAGTAAACGCTCTAAAATACTCGTAAATGTGTCACGCTTGACAAATGGTGCGGGAGGACACGACATACGAGAGAAGCAAAAAAAAGGAAAAATAAAATGAGACTAGCTAATACCTATTTCTGGTGAAAACATCTGCTTGCAAACGATGTGCAAGGGGGTGTGTTATCTTACGTACCGCAGCCAGCGTTTTCTTCAAATTTACAACTTGTGGAGAGGTGGGGGGGCAGGTTTCGTGATCCAGGCATTGTTTTAATCTCTCCCTCTCTGATGTCAGTGTGCTCAGGGTTGCCTTCATGGTTGTATGCACTGGCAGCAACAAGAGACAAAAAGAGGAAATCTTTCACTGTGAGCCAATTTTTATTTATTTTCATCGTCTCCTTACGCTCAGTAAGCCACAGCTTTAGTTTTTAGAACATTCATTTTACTCCTTCACTTTACTTTATAATCACTGCTTTGGAAAGACAATTATTAGAAAACCCCCGCCATTATAAGTTATTAAGCCCATCACACATCTTTAGCTCCATAATTTTAAATGTGTGCATAAATTTGGGAGTTTAAATAGCAGCAGAACTGAGCGCAGTTCTCCGGAGTAAGTTTGAAACTGTAAAGCCATTATGGGAAAAACAAATCAATCTGATTATTCCATGTCAAGCAGCAACAATCTGCATACAAAATTCCAAAGAGGACAGAAGGAAAATTATTTTCTTTCCTCTATGTGTCAGCCACTTCCTTGTAAAGAGATTTAACAGGTTTTTTGGCACAAAAAACAAACCTCTGACTTAATAAGTGCTAGAAGACATCCACGTAACTAACAGCAACTCGCACTAGCACCACACCAGTCTTAGCATTCATGCAGATTTATCGGAAGCAGATTGAAGAAATTTAAAAATGTGTGCATATAGAGTTTTATCCAAAAAACTAGAATTCATAAAACTGTTAAATAATTTTCACTCACAGTTGGTGGCAACGCGGCAGAAGTCTTCCTGCAGTTTGGCCACATCAAAAGGGGAGTCCAGGGATTCGGGATCGGCTTTATCATTGCTCAGTGCAGCAGTGGAGAGGTTGGGGTTTGAGGCATGGAGGCGGATAGAGCCAGAGGAGATGCAGCTGGGTACCTAGAGCAGAGCAGGAAGAAAAACTGGAGATACTCACAATGAAATTAAAAAAAAAAAAGAAGCATAATCACACTTCTCTGTCATGCTGTCTACCTGCAGAGTTGTTTTGACATCTTTGTTGTAGTTTTTAGTGCGCCACTTCTTTGGAAGTCTCTTTTCTTTTTTGGGGCTGTCAAAAGTAGACGCCTAAGAAAGCACAAGTGAAATTATTGACAGTCAGGCCAGAGAGTTTCTTTTCTTTAAAGGAAGGCTTTTTATGGAAAGCGCTTTCACAACTACCAGTGCAAGATGCAAGATGAAATATCTTCTATATTTATTAAGAGGTGAGTTAAGGGCAAAAGATAATACTGGTGGAGAAAAATAACTTAATATTACATTTGTATCATCACAAAATTTCCCCTTCATGTAAAGGAACCAGAAATACTGCAGCGCTGACCTGCAGTGCTTGGATGGATGGAGCAGAATAAGTCCGGTGAATTACTTCCATGCTCTGAAGAAGGTGGTTAAGCTCTAGGAGATAGGCCTCACATACCGATAGGTCTGTCAGGATAAGGAAAAACACTAATAGTTATAAAAGGGGGTACAAAGTGAAAAAGAAAACAAGACAGTTAAAAAGGCTAAAGTCAGAAAAAAAAAGGGCAGGCTCTGAAAACGGGCACCTGTTAGTTGGGTCTATTAAGTGAACTCAATAACCAGTTTCTGTAGAAACAGCAGAAAGGGATGACATATCCTAATCTGGATTTCAATTAAACAAAGTTAGAGGGTACTACATGTGCTTACTGAACCATTTGCCCTATATTATATATGCTTTATTCAAATAGAGTACCGAGTTTGGCCATTCACCGGCCAAGATATCTATTTGTGCTTTTTGCATCCTTTTCAAGCATGTAGGCCAAGCCTAAAAACCTTCTGCCTCAGAAAGAGAAGGTGAGTCAAAGGCAGGAGATAATCAATCTGGACTGTCCATGAACTGACAAATGTCCAAAACAAAGGGCAGTAATTTAACAAGTGACAAACAGTTTCATGGGTGAGGTGAGGCTTTTTCCTTACTCAGTCTATGAGAAATTAAAGATGTTGAGTTGTTTTTAAATATTGAAATTGTGTTTGTTATCAGGAATTCGAAATGTGGGCTCCAAAGAAATGCTGATACAAGTGAATGACGGTGTTTATGCTGATAAGCCCAGATAAACCGATCACAGACATAGCAAAACCTTTATGAGGGGCCAAACCTACAATATGGTATATTCCTAACAATGTTCTGGCAGCAACACCAAAATCCCTGAAAGACAACAGAAGACAACTAAAGTAGATTATCATTGTATTATCAATGGAAATAGATGTATCATTTTCAAAGTCTACAATCAAGTGACACTTTCATGAATATAAATACAGACAGTTTACAACAAGGTGCAAACCAAGTCAGTCACCTGATCTCAGCCCAACACAGTTAATAAATCCAGAGAGACTTACAAACAATCACCAGCTGAAGGTGGCTGAGGTAAAGGCCTGGCAGAGCATCTCAAGGGAGGAAACTGCTTTCATGCTTTGCAGTCAAGTATTAAAAATAAATATTAGATTTAAAATTATGTTAACGTGTCCTATTATTTTAGGGGATTGTGTTCAATCTCATGTCTGTCAATGCAATACTTTTTAGACCTCTTGAATTAGAGATTAAAGTCTACCCTTCAATCATCACCAATCATTGCTGCCATCCATTGAAAACAATGTCACATGGATTTCTTTCTGTCCAAAGGACTGGCTTTGCCATGGTTTCATACAGAGAGGTCTCATAAACAGATGTTTCAATTTTGACAGTATTTAAACATAAAAATAATGAAGTGACAGACCACTAAACAAGTGCCAGGTGAACTGAAACCATGTTCTGTTTGTAAATGTGCGTGTGAGTTGTTGTGTCCATTTTCTAAAGTTTCTGGATTACAAAGTGCTGACAGCACATCATCAGAATCTTAATGAATAAAAACTGAGACAAACAGTGCATTAGTAATCACCAGCTTTGTTTCTTTATGATCACCAGTCTGCCAGCCTCATCTAACTTGCAAATGAGACCGCAGGCGTACACAGTTATAGAAGCATTTCCCAAATAACATATATATTTTCGAAATGGTTAGATCGCTTCTTCCCTGACCTGGACCCTGACAAGCAGTAGATAATGGGTATAAATGAAAAAGCTGAGCTCTCTAACAATCTAATATCTAATTTCACTGGTATCGGTAGGATCGTTGTAACCAGAAAACTTAGCATGAACTCTCTTACTTATCTGAAGCATATTCACAGATCAGCCACAACAGTAAAACCAAATGCAGTGAATTACATCGATCATTGTAGCACAATGTAGCGCTCTGCTGGGAAACCTTGGGCTGTGGCTTTTGTGCAGATATTATTCTAACATGTACGACCCACATAAATTATGATGCACACCAAACACACCGACCATGGCAGCAGCAGCAGCAGCAGCAGCAGCATAATACACTCTACCACAAGGAAGAGATACCAGATTAAGGACTGCACAAAGAGAAGAGGGGACAACACATTGCTATTCGTGCGTCTGACTCCATCCAATCTTTTAAATCGCGATTAAAAACTCACTTATTCAATCTTTCTTTTCCAGTTAGTTAACGCCTGTATTTTATACTTAATTCCAGTTTTATCTTTTTATATATCTTTTTCTATTTAAAACCGGTGTGTTTTTAGCAAGTTTGAATTGTTATTCGCTTTTATTCTTGTGTAATTAGTGTCATTGACCTGTTAGCATATTCGGTACTTTGTTAATGGTCTTATATTATTCATGTTTTAACCTGCTGTTTTATTGTGAAGCACTTTGGTATACTGTTGGTTTTTAAATGTGCTATATAAATAAAGTTGTATTGTATTGTATAATACGAGGAAGGTACGGTTATCTCCAAAAGTTGATTCTATTCATCTGGACGAGGCGCTTTCAGTGGGAGAAATGTTTTATCACTCATCCAAGTGACTTCTTCAGTCTCAGCTGACTGCAGGTTTCCCCAATCTTATAAACAGTACATTTGCATAATGACTGAAACTAGCACCACTGAAGGAACAATAGGCCGGGAGGTCAGTTCCTTCATCATAAATATGCAAATTCTCATGACCATTGATCAACAAGGTACGGTTAAAATGTTTAAATGGCTTTATCTGAGTTGATTATTTTCCTCAGCAAAACCATAATAACATTGGGGATCATCATCCAGCTGGATAATTGAAGATTTTTAAACACTAGTACAAGAACGCATCTTATGCAAATTATCCCAGACAGAGATAAACCCCCAAATTAACCAATGTGTCTTAGAGCTATGAGGTCTCCCCATTTTAGCCAGCAAGTCCTTTTTTTGTTGAAATTTTGCTCAGAAAAAATCAGAAAGTGTAAAAAAAAAAATCAACAAATTGTGAGATGCACTTCTTGTGTCTCACCTTTGAAGCATTTGTCCATGTTGTCAGATGACTGGAGCCAAGCAGCTACCTTTGTTTGGCTGTTGGAGTTTAAAGGGAAAGCTGCAGCATGATGCACTGTGGACTGCCTTCGTATAGACATGCACTGCGGTAACAAAGAGACCCAAAGGTCAGTTCAAAAACACTTTGGCTGTGTCATTAATTTTTTTCAGCAGAGGGATTTCACTTCAATAAATATAGCACATGGAATAATGATGCTCATGATGAAAAACTCACGAGAAGCATCTTTTTTTCTTCTTCCCATTTTAAACAGACCCAACCATTTTCAGTAAGAGCATGCTGTGTGGTGCACAGTTATACCTTTCTAATAGGGGCCACCTCGGCGATGCCAGGAGAGTTGGGGGAGGGATAATGGGGATAGAACAAGGAATTGTCGTTAGGGTACATGGCAATCTCATTTTGCCGATAAAGACGATGGTGACGCAGCTTGGATACCCATTCATCAAACAGCTCCTGAGACTTAATCTGTAGAGCAGATACCGCAATCAGAAAATCAGCACAAGGGCAAGAAAGATGGAAGAGGTGTGCCAGTGGAAAAACACACACACGCAGGTAGTGAGTGAGCAGTAATTCCCTCTGGCACACATATATATCAAATGAGGTCATTCTTAAGTCATTTTAATGATGGCATCTGTACCAGGGATTAAAAAGCAAAAACTCTGGAAAAAAATGTTTAACCCCTTATAACTACTCCCTAATTTAAGCCTATAGGGATTCCCTTGTCTTTATTAGCCTTGTGGTTTACCTTCAGATGATATATGTTTTCCTCTGCGTCAAGATCGATGCACTTGGCCTTCTTCTTAATGGCCATGACAGAAAGACCCACATCAATGCATCCGTGCAGCTTTCCTTTCTCAATCTGTTGGAACGAAGACAGTGCTCAGTGTTATGAATGCAACAGATGAAACTCAGTACAAGCGACGCATAAAATAATAATCCCTTTTAGGCTGTGACACGTAATTATGCGTGATCTGTAGGTAAAACACACAGTCTGATTGCTATCAACAATGAGGAGATTGAGAGAGAATTAGGGCCTTTTGTATCTCTGGGCGCAGACGGTCAGCAGCCTGACAAGAACATTAAAAAAGACATCAAGTGTCCTTTGTAATCTGCTGTAAATGATGAGCCCACATAACATACAGCCAGCGGCCTTTTGTACTCACGTCAGCACTGCACTTGCCATATTTAAGGATACCCTTGTCCAGGAAAAAGTATCTCTGAAGGGAGAAAGAAGGACAATCAGCCAATAAGATACAACTGGCATGATACGCAACATCCCTGACAGCAAGTCTGAAGTCAGTGTTTTGAGTCTGAGATCATGGTAGTCAGTCGCATAAAATGTATGTCGCTGCAGTGGGATGTGTGCCATCCTAGGCTATTGTCTTGCATCTGTCTTCCTTTATTACACTTCCTCTCACTCACTTTAAATCTGTCTCATCCACTCAATTTGTAAATGCAATTCTTGGTGCTTTTACTGTACATCAACAGAATCAGACTGTTGAAAGCACAGAGACCTAAAAAGCTCCGACTGCAAGTCAATACTAAATGTATACAACCCTAGAAACCAAGAGACCATCAGCTAATGCATCTGAGAGGACCACCAAGATATCTAGGCATTATCCCAGGAAAAGCTTTCAGACAGAGTGTAAACAGGCGCTGACCCTGGTCACATGTGGCTCCTCTGCGAGTCAAATTATCTAATACGTAAGCTCATTCGATTAGTTTGAAACACAAATGAGTCGTGTCAGCAGATTTGCAGTGGGAAGTGCCTAAAAAGCGCCGTGTGAAACGAGGACAATGGAATGACGTTAAGCTGTCAAGGCTTAAAATATCACTTTAAATTTACTACTCTAAAAGATGAGTCACATGGGTTGCACGATGACCACACAGGTGCTCCATGTTACCTTGTGCCAGCCCTTCATTGGCCACTTTCTTCTTTTCATCATGTAGCCCTCCTGTTTCTGAGGCTCCTGGACACTGCTGAAGCTTCCTCGCAGGCCTTCCACTATTTCCCAGCTGTCCTGTTGGAATATTATGGTTTATGAGAAATCTGAGACGACAGACATCTGCACGCGTGTGCAAATCAAAGTTTCAGAGGAGGATTTTATAAATGGAACTGAGCGAATCAACCACTCAGCAAGAACCATAATCACACTCAAAAGCATATTATAATCTGTGGCTGCTGGGGTGATTTAAATTTGATGCCATGCTTTCATCGGTGTCAGTCAATCAGCAGGAGGCTCTTTAAGTAGAAGATGTGCGTTTCATAGATGTAGCCCTATGTAATAAGGCGTTCAGGGTGAAGTTATACAGGCTTCTTTCACTTCATGGGGGCTATCAGTTTTTTCTCCCCTCAGCCCCACCTGGTCATGGCAGATGGCTGCCCCTCCCTTAGCCTGGTTCTACTGGAGGTTTTTTCCTGTTAAAAGGGAGTTTTTCCTTCCCAATGTCAACAAAGTGCTTACTCATAGGGGTTTGTGTGATTGCTGGGGTTTTTCTCAGATTTCTTTGTATTACTGTTGGGTATTTCACTTATAATATAAAGCTCGTTGAGGCAACTCCTCTTGGGATTTGGTGCTATATAAATAAAAGTGAATTGAAGTGAATTTACAAAATTAGCTTACCTGTTTAATCTCACTCTTCACAATAACAATAATTTCCTGAATGAGATTAGAACGGTCAAGCCCAAATCCCCTGCAATACAGGGATTAAGATGATATTTCATCACGAACTAATCCAGATAGCTTTGTTGTGTTTTTCAGGAGTGAGAATTCCAGGAATGGAGGATGAAAAGTATAACAGAGGCTTCTGTAACACCGTTGTGGGCACAGAATAATTTATCATTTGTGAACTATTTCGCTTTTAGTTTCTATTAGTGCTGAAACAATAAGATGATTAATGAACAGAAAGAGGACTATCATTCAAATGAGCCAATGTTATAGATTATTGTCATATGACTACTTAGCAGTAAGCCTATAAATAATAGTGAAATGGGCATGTAGCCAGCAAAAATAACCCAGAGGAACAGTTGTGGGCTGTGAAGTAGTTATGACGCAGTGACTTTTGTTAGTAATGGAGACCCAAAAACAGTTTTCAATATACAGTTATTACAAAATGCTGCAGGTGTAAAAGTACATTTTATTAATTTTGTGCTGGTAAATTGACATAAAAGGAAAACGGAAAACATGTAATTTTTTGGACATTATGAATGGCAGTTTGCACTATTTACTCTCAATGTGCAACAAATTATTAGAAATAATTAACAAATTAACTAATAATATATGAACTTATAATGCTAATGATGGCTTATTAAACTTAAGGCTTATCTTAAAATGATCCAACTTAAGTATAAATCTTGTCCATGTTACACCGTGGGAGGGACTTGAGTGAGGTTAATATCTGCTTGTTGTGTCAGTGTGTCCCTTACTGTATCGGTCAGAGAGGCTGAATGCTGGTGGTGAGGCAATCTAAAATAAACCCTCATATCTGAAGGGGACTGAACAAGGGCGCGGCCAGTGGGCTACAGTTCGACTCTGCCTCAGTGTACGTCACGGCTCCAGGGCAGCACAGTCACACAGTGAGTCACTGTCACACACTGCTTGGACACTGTTCCTCAAGGTCAAAAGACACTTTGACTAACAAGGCTCTGATAGGAGCGCTGAGAACACAGCGGTTTCAGCTACACAAATGTAAAGTGTAAATGTGTTCTGACTACTGCATTTAGACATCCTGTCCATTCTGCCACATCTTGATATGTGTTATCATTTACAAAAACACTTTACAAATTAAATATTAAGGGTTTGATTAGGGACAAATCGGGTAAAAACTGTTACTCAGCTCTATCTGAATGTAACTAAACCCACATAGCAGTGTCCAGACAGTTAGAATATTTCCTTATTCAAAGTTTTTCTTGAAACAATTTTTTTCACCATGTTTTGCTTACCCAAAATGATGAGCCTTAAGTGTCTGTTTGTCCTGTGGACAGTAGTAGAGTAAGACTTTATTACTTTCATTTCCAAAAGGAAAAGGCTGTTTCTGGTAATGAAAAATTAATGAGTCGACAGCCTGCAGATAAACGCTTGAGGCAAATGCAAAACAGTTTGTTCATGGGGCCAACAACTTCTTTATGTGGTGTGTCAGAGAATTACTTTGGAGGATATTGTTGTGGTTTAGCAATTCAGAGCACTCCAATATCTTCCACATTTGTAGAAAATACCCTGGCCTTATAGTCAGGAAGGGGTAGGAAAATCCTGGAAAATAATGAAAAAACACATCCTTTTAGGCTGCTTTTAGTTTTTGCTGCATGAGATCTATAATCCGAAACATGGCTAGATCTGTTACTAGTATTATAATTCCTCAGAGGCAGAGAAAAATATCTGAGGACTGGCAGCTACAACTTTTTCAATTAAATCTTCCTTCCTTCCTTCCACATACATGACACCAGCGAAAACGTCCGTAAGTATAATGCGAGTGTTACCTGTCGGCTGTCATGTTTGGATGAAGAGCTGCTGTTGCTGCGTGACAGGGAGGAGATCTTCTGTGACATGGCTGAGCCGCGCTCCTCCGAGCTCATCTTACTGCAGGTTTGCCGTGTCCAGGCTACAGCTGGTGTACAAAGAACATTACTCTAAGAGAAGAAGGAGTGGAGAAGAGGCCGGGGAGAGGGGGGTGGAGATGGTTTGAATACTTTACGAGCCTTTTAGATCCCACTGAAAAATACATTAGGCTATTTAGAGTGATCAGTTTTTCCATCTTCAAAAGCTACTCAAAGTTTCGCAACATCAGCAAACAATGATGACTGACAGGATTGGGGGATCTAAATTGGACTGCAGGTGAAGAGATCACATCTTTAAATTATTCATATAGCACTATTTCAGCTTTTAACAGCTACACAAATCCAAATCCTCCGCTTGAGGAACACTTACAGTGTAGAGCAACATAATGAAATCTACTTAATGAAAATGCAGAGCTACTATCTAACCATGAAACTGGCAAATCGCATGTTGTACATGCTAGTTAAGCTGTTTTAGCATCCCTGTCACTGCTCTGCATCTACAAGCTGATTTGCAACCCACCTCCAAACAGCTCCTCTGACTCATCCTGTGTCTGACTTGATCAGTATCATGTCAGTTGTTATTTACAAGTACTCTGTGGTATATTGTAGATGGGTGGGTAGTGGTGGTCGTGTATTGGTGTAGAAGGACAAGGAGGTCCCAGAACCGAACACCACCACCACGTATATACACTGACCAATCACTTTGTTTGGTACATCTGCTAACACACAGGAAAGTAACTAGCCAATTCAGTACATTTAGGCATGCAGATTTGTTTAAACTGACATTCAGAATGAGGAAGAAAGGTGATTTAAGTGACTTTCAGAATGACATGGTTGTCAGCACTGGGAATTTCTTTCAAAATTACCTCTACGATTTACAGAGAATAGAGTTAAAAAGAAATATCCAGTGAGCAGCAGTTCTTTGGGTGAAAATACCTTGATGATATACTGCTTCACGCTGTTAGGAAGGCAGTAACTCAAATAACCACTTATTACAACTACGATATGCAGAAGAGCATCTCTGACTGCACAACACATCGACGCGTGAAACAGATGTGCAACAGCAGCAGAAGACCACACGAGGTGACAGGAGTGGTCCTGTCAGCTTAGGACAGGAAACTGAGACTATGTCTTGAATGGGCTCACCAAAATTAGACAGTGGAAGATTAGACAAATGCTGCCTGGTCCTATGAGTCTGAAGTGACATTCGGATGGTATAGGATTAGATAAACAACACAAATTAGACACAAGTCTATCCTACCTTATATCAGTTCAGGCTGATGCTGTAGTGGCTATTTTACCAGCACACTTTGAGCCCCTTTGGATGAACTGTGTATTTTTACTGCATTTTTTTTTTTTTTGCCACAGCCCACATCTTTTGATGCCTGCTTCTAGCATAACACAAAAAAAATCTCAAATAGATTTCTTGAACATGACATTGAGTTCATTGTACTCAAATAGCCCCCACAGTCACCAAATCTCAGTCCAATAGAGCACCTTTGGGATGTGACAACTTTGATATACTACTATTGTACAATATAAAGCGCCTTGAGGCGACTGTTGTTGTGATCTGGCACTATATAAATAAAATTGAATTGAATTGAATTGAATTGATTTGCAGTTAACAAATCTGGAGCAACTACACTATGCTAACATGCGAGTATGGACCAAAACAAGGAATGCTTCCAGTGCCTTGTTGAATCTTTTACTCGACCTTATACTGGCAAAGTGACCCTAATAAAGTGTCCAGTGAGTGTATTAATCTCATTTTAATAGTGTGCCTGGCTGAAGTAATAATTAAAGTTACTATTGTAATTAAAGCTAAGCTAAAATTCAAATCAAGCTGAATTTATACCTGAATATACCTGTTACCTGTGTCTTTTTTAGGTGGGATTTTAACCCGAGCTTTATTATCTGAGAAAATTACACTGAATGGGGGGATGATATGACTTCACTCTGATGGGGAAATGAAAAGACAAGAGTAACACGTGAAGACGCAGTCAGATGTGAGAACATCAGCGAAATGTAATACCATCACTTCAACTGAGTGTAAAAATAATTGGGCCTTTTAAGGAAATAGCAACCTTCAGTCAACTGACACACACAACACGCAGTCTAATTAACATTATGTGCCTGGTGTACCACATCAACACATAAACCCGCATTTTGCTAATGCAATGTGAGTGGCACTTTGTCATAGTATGGAAGGCTGATTAACAACCGATGCACACTGAGTGTTTGTGCAAACTCTACATAAAGCAGCAGGTCATTAGCTTCTCTGAAGATGCACAACAGCGCTGACTTTTAGGACCATTTGGCTTGAGTTCATTTCTGCATTAAGTGATCATCTGTGAGATTTTGTCTGAAACACAGGATGCTCATTTTAGTATTACAGCTAATTATGTCTTCGCAGTACTTTTCCCAGTAAGTATCATCTGAATTTTCTCCAAACATCCTAAAATCCCAGAGTATTTGAGATTAGGATATTATAAAACAGAGAGAGGAAGCAAATCCTGACATGGTCTTAAAAGCAGTATTGATGATTATTTCTTTCTGTAAATTTAACCACAGAGTTATTATGGAATTGCTTTAGCTCTACATTATAAATGTAATAATGTAATGCAAAATAAACATGTTGCAAAAAATATGAAAAGCACATTGACTGGTTCCTCGTGCAGTCATAGTTACACTGCAAGAGAAAAAAAATCTATAAATAATTGCAAAGTTCAGTTAAAATCCTGTGGCCTCTTGGATTTAATAAGATATCCCACATCTCCGTGCTAAGTACGAAGCAGCAGCAAGGTTAATTGCATTACCTGGTCTGCATTTGCAAGCTTTGTACAGCGTGATGGCTACAGCTGCGTGTGTTGCACAGACAAAGGAGTGGTCATCTGAAACCTGCAGGCCTACACCCCCCCTCTGTCTGCAGACCACAGGCTGTGGTTTACACTGACAAAGCAAGGAGCCCAAAATGCAGCCACAACAATGGATCAAAGTGGCTACACAGACAAATACATGTATCCAACAGCAGGACAGTATGTAGCTTGTGAAATTTTGTATCTAAATTATTGCTGTATGCTGTTACTGAAATCTCTACAAGAAGAAATGAATCTATAGACAGATGTCGTTTGTAACAAGTTAAATGTTATCTTTTTATTTGTGTGTTTATCTAGCCAATTTCTCCTTATCTTCACTGATTATTCACCCACTTTCCAGTGATCACAGCAGCTATGCACAGGTCTGTAACACTGTTTTCCTTCGTGGAAGCCTTTCATCTTACACAACACCACTTCTCAGGCTTTCATCTGCATGACAGCAGTGTTAGATGCTAGAGCTCCAATAATTAGCCTTTTTCAGTGAAGGACACTTGCTAAATTATAACACTGGGAAATACACTACACTGTGACTGTGGTCAAAATGTATTAGATCAGAAGAAGCTGTGTTAGAGTAAGGCCAAAATTGAAGAATGATCAGAAACAGTATAAATTTTAAGATAGATTGGCTGTGGGTTACTGTGATTTTGTGCTCAGTGCAAGTTTGACTCAGTTGGCTTTTTGTCAGCTGTTTACATCAGTTTGCTTCTCTTCTACTCTCCATGCTCACATATGCTGTATTTTAACAGCCAAGTTCCCAGTAAAGTTGTTCTCATTTACATATTTTTCAGTCAGCTTCTGTTGCCAGAGCAGCTGACCGTCACTGAGACAGTCACACTAAGGAGGCCCAAGATGCTGGTCTGCTCTGTCAGAATCGTAATCCTGGCGCTGTGTGACAAAATCACAGCGCCAGGATTAGATCGAAACAATGGCTGTGCTGTCATTTCAGCTTTACTTACATGTAAACTTACCCCTCAGAGAGAAAGTTGCTTTTGGTTCCTCAAAGTCCTCATACTGGGGGAGTGTGGGTAGCACACTAAATTTTAGCCCAAACTACAATTTGAAATATACCTTCCTGAGATGTGTGACACTTTCATTAATTCAAAAATATAACTGTTAAAATATGCCTTCATTAATTAAAAGTCATAGTTGCTCTCTAGTAGAGACTTGATTAATAAAAAAAACAGAGAGCATTAAATCAATCAGGACCTGGCCGCAGAGAGGATGGCAGAGCATGGTGGCCACTCTGTAGCATATTCCAGCTGTCATATAATACGTCATCAATCTGCTGCAGGGCTAACTCTCACATTCACACCTACAGCCAATTTAGAATCACCAATTAAAGTCACCCTATGTGTGTTTTAGGACCGTGGGAGGAGACAAGAGTACATGAAGAGAACCCTAGCTGACACAGGGAGAAGATACAAACTGCACACAGGAAGCACCCAGACTGAATCTGAACCTGGGACCTACGTGGAAGGGAACTGTGCTAACCACTGCTCCACCATGCCATCCTAATATGGAGCAGATGTTAAGTTATAAGCTTGGATGCTCAGCCTGGTTACGCAGACAGATTGAATTATTTATGAGTTTTCAGGTAAACATCAAAATCATAGAGGCCCAAGGATAAACCTGGTACTCTGGTGGTACAAAGGTATTGTTGTTCTACTATGTGCTTCTATGTGCTGATATTCCTGATGTCTAAATTAGGTTAACACTTGTAATTACAGTGTTTTAACATAATTATGTTGAATGCAAATTTTCATTCTGACATTAGAGAATTCAATCAAACTGCTGTGGATTAGCGTGGTCAGGTTCTTTAATACCTAAGTATAAAACTTCTAAAAGACTTGATGGCTTTTACAGACTCATATTGGCTTATTCATAAAAGAAAAAAAGGAGAAAGGAAAACACTCTGCTATGGCAGGATGGTGGTTAGGACCACTGCCTCAGAAGTTTTTAATTTTGAATCCAGGCTGAGGCGTTTCTTGTGGAATTTGCATGTTCTCCTCTGTGTAAGCTCTCTCTGGGTGCTCTGGCGTCTTTACAGTCCAAAGACATTCATATTATTTTAATTGTGATTCTAAATTGGCAGTAAGGATGAACGACTGGCTGTCTCTCTGTGTTAGCCCTGCAAGAGACCTGGATCTCACTCTATGAGAGTTGGGATAAGCTCCATCGCAGCAATTCTGAAATGAATACGTAGATGAAAATGCATATATGGAATAAAAAATATTACAGAAAGCTTAATTTAAAATATTGTAGAAGGCTTTGTTTGTGGGAAACAAGATGCTAACCTTTTTCAATAAAAATGTAAATGCCCTTAAAAACAAATTATTACCATTATAGCAGCTGATTTTAAAAAAATATCAGTATGAAGAAAATCAGCATCCATAACATATTACCTATATATTCTGTACATTACAACAACAACACTTTATTAATGAGCTGAAAATAATAAAAATAAATCTTTCCATATTCATTAAGCTAATTAATTTTATTAGGATTATATATAATATATTCTCCAATATTACAAGTAAATTCACTGGTAATATCACACTAATCATTTCATTTTTTATATGAAAACATTACAGATAGGTGACTAATAATGAAGTAAGTTGGATAAAGCTAAAAAAAAGCATACTGAGCTATATCTAAGGATGTAGGGGTCTTATACGTCTCCTTAGACTCATTTGTAGCATTTGTAGAATAAGAAAGGCTGTCGTGTACATCCTCACTGCAACGTTTTAGTGGGTTTACATGGTAGTGTTTTAAAAGATTCACAAACACAAAAGGCTAAATGAAGAGGTGACTAACATCTATTGAATATTTTAGTATGAGTGGGTGATTCCCACTGTTGTTCTGTAATGACAAATTAGCATAACACTTCAGTGAGACAGATGTCTTATGACCTTTACTGGCTGTCCCGGTTTTCTCACTCACAGACTAGTCTTGTCTCACTGTGATATGGGGGTGTTTTTGCCTGTTACAGGATGATGACATTCGGTGCAGAGCAGAAAGAAAAGAAAAATAGATTGGTGGGGCATAGTTTAGCCTGCAGCTAGCAATTTCTTTTCATTGTTTATCAATCTGAGTAACTGCTAGGCTATGAAATGCCAAAAAATATGAAACATTTTTTATCTTCTAATTGATTTTGTGCTTTTCTACAATATGGGAACTATCACAAAAGACAAAGTGAGGCAACAAACACACATGCAATGAGCTAAAACTAATTAATAAAGGCTTAGAAAAGCTTAGAATCGTATCAACTACATAACACACAAAGATGCTCAAAGGCAAGCACATTCATATCACAATTAATCGTGCAATTAACAACATTAAGGACACCTTCCAAGCTGCTGAGATTTTAGCCTTTCAACGCCCTTGTGCACTGTTATGAAGCTCACACTCTCTCTCTCTCTCTCTTTTTTTAAAATTTAAGGTGTACCAGAGAATTGTCAACAAATCCTTGGTCAGCAATAGGTTTCAAATTAAGTTATACATGGTTTAATGTTCCTCTAAGCTGGACAAACCACATTGACAGAAGCTGAAAGCCCTTTATTGCAACTCATCTGCAGTTCAAGTTGCAGATGTTCCTCTGTCCTTTCACTAAATCCAGTGTCTGCCAATGAGGATGACATCCATAGCAGGCTTTTAGGCATCATTAGGATGTGACTCACCAGAATGAAAGACTCATGGGTAAACCCCCACAGAGCAGCTTTGTTAGGAAATAGAGTCATGTTTGCAAAAATGATAGCACTTAAGCTCATATTAGCTGCTGATGCATCACAGTAATTCAGATGTAACTGGGTGGGGAAAGACTCCCTCATCTCAGAAGTGAACTTTAGAGTGAGATTCATTTCAGCAGAGGCGAGACGCTGTTGGAGTTCAGTAAATACCAGCAGGAAGAGCGTGCTTATTGCTGAAGTGGGAATCACAACCCCAGGTTATTAACGTAAATATCTAACAAGCCAATCACATAGCAGCATCGCACTGCATTTAGACTTGTAGACATGATCAAGATGAAACACTGAAATTCAAACTGAATATCAGAATGAGGAAAAAAATGGCAGTTAACTTGCCTTTAAATTTGACATCATTGTGGCTAGTCTGAGTAATTCACAACCTGCTGATCCACGGAGATTTTTCCACATAGCTATCTCTAGGTGTTACAGAGAATGGTCTGAAAAAATATCCAGTAAGCAGCAGTTATCTGAGAGAAAATGCCTTAACGATGTCAGAGGTCAGAGCAGAATGGGCTGACTGCTTCAAGCAGACAGGAAGGCAAAAATCCCTCAAATAACTACTAATTATGTGTGATGATTCATGTGCTATATGCTGAGGTGTTTTTTTTTCTGTTCTCAAACTGATCTCCCCGTTGGAGCTCAGTCTGGGGGGAGTTCTTTTTTCTCCTCGTCTTTCCTCATGTTGTGCATTTTCCATTGTTATACATCCTGGTTCCGGGTCGCTGCTCGTGCGGTCGACCGGCCAGAGTCTTATCTTAATTGCCCCTTTGGGATAAATAAAATCTCTCTGATTCTGATTCCAACCAAGGTATGGAGAAGAGCATCTCTGAATATACAAAACACATCGAACCTTGAAGCAGATGGACTGCAGCTGCTGAAGACCATAGTAGGTGTGACTCGTGCACTGTAAGAACCGGAAACGAAGGCTATAATTCACACTCACTCACCTGAATTGGACAACAGAAGAAAAGTCTTTATTTATATTCAATAAAACTAATGACTTGTCATTCATCATGGGTTAAATCTAAACTGATCCCTTTTCTTGTGTGAGTGGCTGAATGAAAAAGAATGAACTTATTAGAAGAAAGTCGATGTTTATTTAGAACTGGATCAAGGGTAAACATCACTCTTCTCTCTTGTCTTTTTTGGCTCTCAAACAATCAGCCTAACTGTTATTAAAGGCCTCTGCAAACACAACACACCCAACGTGATGTTCTAGTAACCACTTTATCTCTGCAGTCCACCAGCGTTTTTTCCGGGAGCTTATCCCTCTAAGTTAAAGCACTTTGAAAACATTGTAAAATCTGGCAATAACTAGACACTTATTTATCTTTCTTCTAATTTTGTCCCTCTAACAATATAACTGAAGGCATAAATCAAAATGTATTTCTATTGTTCCCTTTTATGTATTTTCCTTAGAAGGATACAGCTTTATCTGATAGATTATAAAGGGGTCACACTGGGCTTTCATTTGTTGCACCTGAAACACCACCTTAATAACATTATTCATATTACAATTGCACATTGCCCCACTGGGATGATGCCACTTAGGCTTTATTTTTTAATTGAACCACCGATGAACAGTGAGAGGAAATGAGAAACTAACATAGATGAAGCAAAAGTACTTTCACATCTACATTTTTTTTCTGATTTGAATGATGCAATGTTTCGCAGATTTAAAAAGAAAAAGGCTTACACAATCAACTCACAGATTTAGTATAACATTTAAAATTAACAGGACGCTTACCCCTATTTTTGTCTTTTTGTTGAGAAAATAACCTGTTGCTGGCTTTAGTGTCATAGTTATAAAGCAAATAACTAGGAATAATTATACAGATCAATTTTAATGATAAGAATATTGATATTATTTCAAAGATACCAATGCCATTATTGATTTGTCTTATGGGTCTGATTCTTTATAGATTCCTTTATTGATTCATGACCAATTTTCTCTTTTGAACAAAAGAGGCCATCACTGGTTAACATAGGCAGGGCACAGTCTGAACACTATATAAAAGAGTAAAGAAGGCTAGCATTTGACTCATGCGCAGATGCTTCACTTCTTTTGAGTCTGATGTCAAGTGCAAAAAAAATCATTGATGAAAGGAAGTCATAAGCTTGAAGGCACAGGATTCAAACGAATCAAACAAATGAAAAGAATCAAAAGAATTTGGTTCTGATTTACAGCTGGAAACTATTCTTGATTCTCATTACTATGCACATCATGTACCACTGAACTGAATAATGACACTTGCTAAAATTTCTGCTATTAACTTAAAATTGAAGGCATTAATATTCAACTCAAATATTCAAGCATTCCTTTAACTGTTGATGCTCATTTTCAGATAGATCAGCCCACTAGTACACTTGTTTACTTCACTGAATGAATCTCACTTCATGAGGTGGAGAACTCACTTTATTCTCCAATCTGTGGTTTCTCACACATTTTATTCTGCAATATTCATGAAATGATAACACATCATAAAGCTGTGCTTTAATAAGGAACTCTAGAAGAGAAAAAGCAAATAATTCAAATCTAAAAGATTATTTCAGAGATTGTGATGTTGAAAACTGCTTAGAGGTACAGGATAGGTTCTTCAATAGGATGCAATCAGAACAAAAGGGCAGATGTGACAACTCCTATCTCAGTTCTTCTGTTCAAGTTGGAAGAATTATTTAGTGAGAGCGTGTACAATTGCACAGAAAACAGAACATTGAATTTTAAAGTTTCTCTTATTCATGCTACTGGTGGATTGCCCAATGGTGCAGGCACTGGGCACCATTAAATCACCAGCAAATCCTTGCACCTCACTTTGAGTAGACTTTCTATTTTTAGATGTGTTAGTGTGAGCAAAAGTTGATGTAACTGATGTGACACATACAGAGATTCCTTCTGTTACAGCTTTAACCCTCTTATTCCCTGTCCTAATTCTAAAATCTTCTTCAAAAATTCTAATTCTAATCTCACTACTTTGATCTTCTTAGTTACTGCTGCTTTTCCAAAGTAATTAAAATTTCTTAAAACATCTTAATTACTTTTACATCTTAGTCTGTGACATCAGCGTCCACGGACATCATGGCAAAATAGCACACAATCTGCTTGTTAGGTCTGATGTAATTAGTCATTTCAGGTCTAAATATATCTTTAGTTAAAAATGATACAGATTCTTTCAGAGCAAACAAAGTGAACAGTGCAGCTGTTTGCCCAGATGCTACAGCATTTAGGCATTAACGAAGAAGAGGATTTCACATGCTGAACAGATTTAAGCTGGCTAGCATATTTAAATCTAAAAAAAACTAAAACTAAAACTAACAATTTCTGCACAGTTCTGTCTTTGTTTAAAATCTAAGATGAAAACTTACATGCCAGCTAAGGGTTTGAAGGGATAGCAAAGTTAAACTAATTGATATTATGATCTTTCACCCGGTGGCTAGCCACAGAGATGTCATTAGGCTAAGATAAAGATAGCAGCACTGAACATTTGGTGGTGAAATTTGTTTTGAATTAGAGCCCATCTTAAGTGAGAGTTGGTGAAGAGACAACAAGGTTAATCTGGAGCCAACAGTGGTTTAAGTGTGCATTTTGAGTTTTTAAACACTTGATTTAAAAATGTGTTGCACAGGAATAGCGCTAATGGCTGGAGACGTATGAGGAATCACGACTATTCATAATAAGGGACACAGTGGTGCAGCTTTTTAAAAGATGAGAGTTTGAGCACAGATGTATGCTTGAGCCAGCCTCCGATCGCTGATAGGTCATCACTATCTGAACTGTAGCATGATAATGATGATGATGATGATGCCTAGCAACAGGGCAACATACTCTGTTGCTTAGCAATCCAGAATAGAACCCCAAAAAGAGACCAGCCCTAATTCAAATGAATTTAAATTCACTTGGGTCCCCAGCTTTGCTGATTGTTTGGCCAGGTCTCTTTAAAAAAAAGAAAAGAAATATCGTAAAACTTGAAAGTGGATAAATAAAGTATTATAAAAACCCTATCAACCTTAAAGTTTTAGAACAAAGATTGTCAAGAACATGCTCAATTTCTCAGTTTATCAGTAAGATGAAAGACTGACGTTTAGGTTCAGTAATTAATCACTTTACCTATGTGATCTTTTTTTTTTCCAAGAGACTTAAGCAGTGTAATTGTGAACTGGGTGAAAGCAGTCCTTCTTCTTAAACCTTCTGCAAATCAAGGGCTCTAGAAATTTATATTTATGCTTTATTTATTCATATATTACGTGATTATTCTCAGTATCCCAGGTTATCATGGGAGCATCCAACAAGCCATCAGCATTGTGGACTGACACAGAAACAACACTAGTTCATCCCAATATAATGATATTATTCATTCTCGCATCTGTTGACCGTCCACAATGGCAATGTTTGCCAGCCCACATGTCCCTGTGTTTGAGCCACACCTTTTCCTGAAAGAGATGCACATACGGTCACACCTGCTCCCGATCTGCTTTAAGGAGTCGTGGTGAAAGGTTGCCAAGGCCACAGGGAGCTGCTCCAAAAAAAAGGATCATAGTGCTGACCTTAAAGTGCCTCTCCACGATGTGCAGTCTTACAATTTCAGGAGTATGAAGCAGAAGTGTGAAGCTGTCACTGCTCATCACCCAAAGAGGAAAGCCTTGTAGAGTTATTTTCATGCTAGAAACACAGCCGCTTTTCTCATTCATGCCTAAAACTGCCTGACACGTCACAGGCTCTGTGTCACACTCTCAAAACTACTACACCACATCCTGTTAATCAGCTACAACCTCAGTGCACCACCTACACTCCAACATCCCCATTCACTGTCTCCTTCTCTTGTCAGCTCTGAGGGTGACAGAGGTCCTTTCCTTTGTTGTGATCTCAGTGTGAGGGAGCCAGACAGCCTCATAACTCAGCACCAGCTTATTAGGACGCAGAATAGTTGCAGCTTGGTACAACACTAGCTGATAAGAGAGGGGAAAAACATAGACTGACTGGATTTCCGGGCGAGAAAGCTTTTTATGATGTATCATGTAGCAACTTGCTTGTCAGGTGATGCAGCTGTTGCTTCCCCAATTAAAGATAACAGTAGTTATGACTCTCATGGGGCCGAAAAATAGGTCTAATAAGGAGAAATCACAAAAAGCTAAATTAACATTTGCACTGCCACAAGCCAGCTCTTAGGCCTTGAAATTACGATATATGTAGACATGGCATCGTCTTCCGTTACCTTCCATTTATGACAGACAGCGTTTAAGCGTCTGACTGAAAGGAGTTACCACACTTTGAGAGATTTACTTCATGCCCAAACTACATCAGGAGAGCACAGATGAGCTTGCAGTGTGGGTCCCTCCCTGATTTAGTAGCATATAAACTGTCACAGCACCAGAGGATGACTCAAACTGTGGCATCCCTGAAGTGACAAAAGAATGAACAGCCAACACAAAGCAGAACTGAATTTTCTTCTCTGACAAGCTCGTGCTTTGTGGTTACTCTGCAGTCATCCTCTAGAAGACGTCAGTTGCAGTGAGTCTTGCTAAAGTTGTGGACAGATCAGATCTCACCTACAAGTTTTTGAAAATGCTTTACTTCTACCAATGTCTTTTGACCTCATTTAGTACCCAAATAAAGTTTTTTTTCATCATATGATGTTGCTAAGAGACACCTTAATATATTTCTTGCTTGATATTACACATCAAATCATCTAAAAAGTTCACTTGACTAAAAAATGTGAACAGACTGCCAAAATCATTACTGAATTAATTCAACCGTCATATTTTGAAATCTGTCACATCACGCAAACACGATTTCGAGTAACTCAAGCAGAACTGTGAGGCAGTACTTAGCCACAGCATACATAAGTATACATACAGCTGTGAAGAAGATGTTTAGCAGGTTATATTAACCTCTGACATGGATGCTACATGATCAGAGTTCTGATGAAGCTGGAACATCATTGCATTTCCAGGTCATAAGACAAGAAGCTGAAAAGTCAGAGGACCAGAGAATCTAAATCAAAGAGTTGGATTCATCATTGTTTATGAAGACGGTTCCTGAGAACCAACTCCTAAAGTTTATGGACTGACATGATATTTATGGAGTGTTATGTTATCTATTTAACATTCACACTACCCTGGTTTTTCAACCAGTGAGGCCAAAGCAATAGCAACTACAAATTAACAGAACTCTCTGCTACAGCTGTGAAAATAAGCAGGGACAAATTCGTATGCACCAGCTCACCACTTTATTAGGTACATCTGTTCAACTGCTCGTTAATGCAAACATCTAATTAGTCAGATCACATTGCAGCAACTCGGTGTAGTTGGGCATGTTGATACAAAGACATAACTTGAGGTTCAGAATGAGGAAGAAAGGTGATTTAAGTGACTTTGAATAAGGTGTGGTCTGAGAATCGAGCTCTACCACCAAATATGCACACTAATCAGACACTTTATAAGGTACATCTGTGTGAGCACTCATTAACAATCACATGGGAGCAACTCATAAACCATTTATGTGTTTAGATTTGTTTAAACCGAGCATCAGACTTGGAAAGAAATGTGATTTAAGTGAGGCTTACAGAGAATCACGCAAAAAAACAACAAAAAACAAACAACTATCTAGTGAGTGATAGTTATCTGTGTGAAAATGCTTTGATGATGCAGGAGATCAGTGAAGAATGTTACAACCAAGGTATGAAGAAGACCATCTCTGAATGCACAGCATGTTAAGCCTTGAAGCAGATGTGAAGCATAATACCACAACAAGCTGCCACTCCTGTCATCTAGGAACAGGAAACTAGGACTAGAATTTGCATCTCCTCAACAATTAAAATTTATCAAATCGGGCAACACTGGAAAAAAACATTGCCTAGTTTGATGAGTCTAGATTTCTGCTTTGAATTCGAATGGTAGGGTCCGAATTTAGTGTAGACAACATGAAAGCATGGGTGCACCCTGCCTTGTACTAGCAGTTGAGGCTGCTGGTGCTGGTGGTGTAATAGTGTGGGGGATATTTTCTTGGCAGAATCTGGACCCTTTACAAACTGAGCATCAGCCTACCTGAGTCTTGTTGCTGACTGTGTTCATCCCTTTATGACCACAGTGTGCTCATCTTCTGGATGCTTCCAGAACATAACTCATATTGTCAAAAAGCTCAGATCATCTAAAACAGATTTTTTGAACATGACGATGAGTTTACTGTACTCAGATGGCTTCTGGCCACAAATCTCAAGCAACTGTGTGATGCTATCATGTCAATATGAATCCAAATCCCTAAAGATTGTTGAAACAATGCCATGAGAACTAAGGCAGCTCAGGGGCCCAACCCTATACTAGCAGGGTGTACCTAATGAAGTGGCAAGTGAGTTTTACTCACTTTGCTTTATTACGTAGGTATTTGTTGATATGATTTGAACTTTAACAGCGAACGGCAGAAGCAACTGTTCTATTACATAAAAACTGTCATTCTTTAAGATGGTATCGAATAAGTTTTAAATGCTACAGAATGAACACTATTATATGCAAGAGTTTGGTAAAAACATTGTTTTTTCCCTCACTGTGCTTTATTGGTTTTTATCAAAAAAGTATCTCCTAGTGCCGCCCTCGTTAAAATTTCATGCAGATATCTGGCAGTCTGTGAGGGAGTTATGAAACCAGCCTTTGAGCTTCTTTCAGTCTCTCTGATGCCTGGAGGAGGCTGAAGACAAGAGTAGCCAGCTGCTATTAAAAAACTATATTACTAATTTGGACAAGAAGTAGATGGACAACTTACATAACAGCAGGAGAGATGATCTTACGCATCCATCTATCCTGTTATCAAATTCAGGGTTGTGTTGGGGGGCTGGAGGCTATCTCAGCTGTCATAGGGCAAGCGCAAAAGTCATCAGCCTGTTGCAGGTTTTATAATTTAGAAAATAAATTTAAAAAAAAAACCTTAAGTTGAATTGGAAAACTACAGAAACTACAGTCCAGAACAATAGCTTTTCTTGTGCCGGCCCCAAACCACATCTATATTTTTAAATATGAGACCACGTGAATTATTTATGTAGGCCTACAGGCCCTGCAAAAATAGCTCAAACACCTACCGCATACTCACAACAGCTGCTTTGTTGACCCTTTTTTTTTGCATCGTTCACCTGTCGGTTAGCGGCTATTACAAATACGTTGTTTGTTTTTTTGTAGCATACACACTAAAGCCACAACTACTTCTTTGCACAGGTCTCTGTATGACCCAGTGTGTGAAAATGATAGCTCTATACATCCTCTACTATCTGAGTTGTGTTGATCATTGCAGGGAAATTATTGACCGGCAAATATCAATTTGCCTGGCCTGACTGCCAGTGCTGTGCAATTTTCTGCAATATGACGTTACAGTATGAACAACAAGGCACAGCAGGTGACCTAAAAAACTGTAAACAACACATGCAATATAAAGACTCAGCACCAAAATGAATGAACTCTGTAGAATCTGACAGATTACAGGCCCATTCAAACGTTCAGTGAAATTACTGTGAGCTGGAGGTCACCTTATGCAATGCAGTGTCTCACTGCTAATACTAGCTACACCCATGAAATTAAATAAAGCACCATACCTATTATTTAGGATTTTCAAAATAAATATTCTACTGTAATAAATGTCCAGTTACTTAATTTGTCATGAAATAAATTTAGAAAATTCTCCTTAAGCACGTTTTCGTTTTTAAACTCTGCGATTATATGTGTTTTCCCCAGACAAAGCTATTTAATTTTATTTCTCACTGTTGCATTCCACAGATTTTATTGATTCTTCTCGGTTACAGTCTCTTTGTGTTTGACTGCAATCACTGACTTGGGCGTGATAGGAGAAAAAAAACCTCAGGAGCTGCAGGAAAGACAGATGGGCCACCAAACAAACCACAGTCCCCAATGAGCACAGCTGTGACAGAAAAATGAGAAGTAATTTATACACTGAAACTTACCAAGCCCTCAGGAATTTAGTGTCACAACAATCAACATTGCCAATCTTTGAAAAAAACAAAAATAAAACTCAATGTTCAATTGTGTACAAATCTGTGGCAGAGTGCACACTATCTACCCTCTTTGCTCTACTCCATGCCAGCGTGCATTTATACTCAAATTCTGATTGGTCTTCCCCTCACACGTTTGAACAAACACAGTTTGAGCAACACTTGAAAAGCCTCCTCTGTTGCACTGTTTACACAGCACTCTAGAAAACTGAGGGATCTTGTGTTAGCTGTAAAATTACTCAGTATAAGAGCCACATAGATCTCTGACAAAACAGCTTTGAGTCCCATTTTTTTTCACTGTGAAGTTGTGCCATAAGTCACTCTGGATTTATGAATCCTGCTCGGGTGCACTGCTAACTACCATAAATATTCAATGTTACATGTGAAACAAAGCAAAATCCTCCATAATCCTGTTTGCTTTGACCACTATCTGTTAAGCATGAGATGCTGATCTCCAGCCATGATTGAATCTGAAAATGGATATCACACACACCTACATCCACTTAGCATGAGAGATACACACAGTCCTAAAGGCACATTATTTACAGTCCTGGCTTATGACTTGTCGTCTGTAAGGCTAATGGGCTCTATTGCATTTTAGGTTTATCACTGAAACAACAGACCATCTTTCATAACTTGTAGAAGACTCAGAGTCTGGAGACCAAAGTGATCTATTGTTGTTTATAATGTCTCATGTCACCTTACGTCCAGTCCTTCAAAAACACAATAAATAAAAAAATAAAAAAATACCAGTTGCTTCTGTAACTCTATAGGACACAAATTTAAGCGCCTTTACATTCGTGCAATTTATCGATGTGCTGTTAAACTTTGAAGACTGCTGAACTGTTTCAAAGAACATTACAACTAAAAATTCACATCCACATATTTTAATCTGAAGGATCATAATTCATCAAATAATTCCTAGAAAGGTTAAGATTCATCATTGCATAAGATACATTTACAAGGCCAAAGAGTTTTTCTTGCAAAAGAGAGAGAAAGAAAACACGCTCACCTTGAGATACAGATGGACACGATCGGTGAACAGATGTTTAACTACAGGAAAGGCCACAGCCGGAGAAGAGAGAGTCAATTTAGCCCAAACCGAACAGCCTGGCTACTCTACTATGACAAGTACACACATGTACCATCCAGCCGCGCAGGAAAGCATCAGTCTCTCCGCTGTACGGAGGAGGGAGAAGAGAGGCGACTGACTGAGGCCAACTCCAATTAAAGTGCAAAGCAAAGCTCGGCGTCAACTTAAAGGGGCGGCGTTTGTATCACTGACATGTTTCCGTGACGCACAGACGTGTAGAGAAGGTCCCCAAAGCGCAAGGACACAGTGTAGGAGTTAACTTCATATTTTACATGCAGTTCTGGTAATTAATATGTTATAGTGGATCTAAAAGGATACATATTTTATTGCTCTATTTTTCATTTTATTTGACTAACTATTTACATTAGTAAATATAACAAAAATGGCCGAAAAACTGTTATTAAAAGCAGTAAAGGAAGTTCCAACAACAAAAGTTAGCATATACCTCCACCTACTGGATACAATGCTAAATCACATCTGTACTGTTAAACAGTCAAAGCGTCTGCAAACAGATTAAAATGCAAACATACAACAGTTGAATAAATAGGTTTTTTTTTTTAATCTTTAAGTCCTTTCATGTGATTTAAGTGTAGACTTTTTGCATATTAATGACAGCAAACAGATTGAAACAACCCAACAAAAGCAATATAATTTTGATTTCCCCCCTGTCAACAAATGATATTGTCTCCATTATTCAACAGAAAAACTGTGCATGTCTATTTTGCTTTGTGAGCCAATATTCTATTTTAGTTAAAGTCTGAATCAAATACTGTTGTATCAGTGAAGGCTGCAGGCTTGCACCTCAAGGACATACTGTTATAGAAAAAAAGTCTTTTCACACAAGTCAGCCTGACTGCAACAGATTTTGTAGCACAATGCTCTGTGCTGCACTCTGTGTTACATTTGCTGGAAAAATCAGCCTCATATTTCTCTCTCTCTCTCTGTGTAAAATTGGAAAGGTTACAGGGAAGACTAAAGTATTCATCTGTGCATTAAGAATCTGTTACAGCTGAATTGCTTCTGTGTGAGCTGTGCAGGCTGGCTGAACTCACTGACGTGAGCTTTGAAGGCTGTTGCTTTCATTTTACTCAATACAATTAGCTACAGCTTATAAGAGACCAGTATTGTAAAATAAATCCTGAGCTCTAATGCAAATGAAATGTGTGAAACTAAAGAGCAAATTAACAATGCTTCCATCATGGATGAAACATTTACTGTGTTCACTCTAACAAATTTATTCTAATTAGCTTGAGTCTGAAAGAAATAATGAATTGCATGCTTATACAATTACAGAGAAACATTAGATGTGACTATAGCTATACAAGGGATTGCACAAAATAGGCTGTATTGTTAATGATTTGTCCATGAAAGTCCATTTTTAGTTGAGCCAAGAAGTCTTTAACGTGGGTGTTATATCACAATAACCTATATTGAAACCTGTAATAAATTGCTCTATAGGTGTTAAAATGCCTCTGAAAAACTGTCCACTGCATCTTCGGTTAGGAAAAGTCACACCTAAGTAATGTTAAATACATTCGGTCATTTAAAACTTTAATACTTCAAGTTATTGGAACTGCTATTGCTTTGATGAGATATTAAAATGATCATGTGGTTAGGTTAATTGGCTGTATGTAAAAATGTGGGAGTGTCTTTCTGTGAGAGACTGGTAAACTGACCAGGGTGTACAATGCCTTTTCTCCTGTGACAGCTGGGAACAGCTCTAGCCATTCTTGTGATACTGAATTGGATAGGTGGGGAAAAAATGGCTGGATGGAAGTTCATCCATGGATGTAGTAGCAGTTAATCCCACAGAAGTTGTGTTTTTTCCCACTGGCTACGTTGTCTCTGAGGTTCACAGCAGCATAAGTAATGGAGCTGTTGAACTTGTGATGAGCTTCTGACTTACTGAATGAATTTTGAAGGTCTAAGAGGGTCAGAGCTGCACCTGATTTACCCACAGTCTCAACTGAAGAACTGCCTGGCAGGACAGGAGGGCGTGGCATGCTGCACAGATCAGAGGTGCCATGTAGCCACTCTCTGTCCTCTGCTCCTGGTAACAATTTGGGATGTGATTCCATGCTCGTCCTATTTTTGTCTTCAAGTAGTGAACTAGAGCTGGGTATATTTCTTCTGAGTTTAGAAATCTTTTTGTTACTTGGCACATCCTTTACACACAGGCTTTTCTCTCTGTTGACCTCTATCTCTCCCTGGGGATGTAGGCAATTGGACAGGTCCCAGGGTTGCTCTGTGTTTGTGATCTGGGAAGCATTAGCCTCTTGGTTGCTCTGTGATGGGGATCCTTGCATGACATTGTCAAACTGGACTTTGCAGTTTTCCCTCTTTCTGCCCTTATGCGCAGAGCATTTGCACTGAGCTTGCTGCTTGCGTAAGACCTCCTGGGACAGCTCAGTCTGCTGTGCCTTTGTGGAGTTTGTGCTGCACTCTGATTGAGTATGACCCATTTGGTTCAGATCTGGTGCCTCATTACGCATAGCTGTGATCTCTTGTGGTTGTTTTACAGCAGGCGAGGCAGTGCTTTGGTTTAGAGTTGGAGATGTATTTTGGAGTTCACCAGCAGTGGGACTGCAGCTGCTCCTCCTGACATTGCTCCCAGGTCTTTTTCTACATCCTTGCCTTGATTTAGAGGGAACAAACTCAGGATGCGACCTTTCTTGCTGCAGGGAAAATAATTAGACTTATTATTGTTCTGGGCTGTTAATGTTACTGTAAAATAAATGCAATGGCTTTTACCATTGACGTGTGTGAATTAATCCCAACGAAGTTAGTCATTTTTTCCTTGAAATCATCTGTCATCAAAGGATTTGCTGACCCTGATCCTTAAAACAAGATTTCACATTAATGTCAGATTTTGGATTATTAAGTTCTACAATATCAAAGCATTACACATTACAAATGCAGAAGCAGGGGGGGAGGGGGGGGGGACTATACCCTTACTGATCCCAAAGGAACTGAGAGAGAAAGTTTTAGCCAGGTGCTGCTAATCAAATGCACGTCACTGACTGATCATGCAGTGTGAGAACCCTTGAAACAGAAGTCCTGTCAGTTTGCAATGTTGTGTGTGTTTCTAAGTGAGAAAAGACACCAACACAATTAGAGAAGTGAAACAAATATGAAAGCCTCATCTCTCTAAAAAGAACCTGGCAGCACAACTTAGGTTTTTAAAGTTGTATCTGAACAAATCACAGGACTTTGGACATACAAGAATAAAGAGGAGCTGCTTGGCCATAATGTACAAAACCACATTTGGCAAACAACAAGAAATGCAAACACAGCATATCAGCAGAAACACCTCAAACCAACTGTTGGGCCCACTTGTGGAAGGCTGCTGATTCGGGCTGGTTCCAAGCCTCAACCTAATTGAAATGTGGTGGCATGACATTAAAAGAGCTGTGTATAAATGAAATTTCAAAAATCTCAGTTAACTGATACAGCATTGTAAAGAAGACATCATAGTAGAGAAGATTCCTCTATAATGATGTGAGAGACTGATAAAGTCATACAAAAAATGGATACTATTGCTAAAAGTTGCTCGACCAGATACGGACTCACAGGGTGTACTTAGTTTTCCCCCACATTGCTTCTGCATTTTAACATATTTTTTGTTAAATAAATAAACGCACAACAAAATATTTCATGTGCTTTATGTAAATAATTTTAGAACTTGTTAAGAACAAGAAATTTCTCATCATTTCCTGATTGACAAATCTGACGAACTGAATCAAGACATGCTTTCTGTTTCACAAGGATTTATTTGTTCAGTGCTTTCACTTCTTACCTGTGTAATGCATTTGGTAGGAAGTGACCCAAAGGGTCTTCTCCAAGTTTCTCAGGATGTTGGTTGTCCTCTCCGATAGCGTCAAATCCCAGTCTCGAAGTTTTGGGTTGGGCAGCACCGTCTTTGGAGGAGTGGGGTAGAAAACCTGGCTCCCTCCCTTTGCTGGTTTTGCATGCTGGTGGAAGGCAGAAGACACTTTATTCTTTGGTTTACTTCAGTGAAACTGTGAAGTCATTGATATTTCATCACTCACATCAAAAAAGCCATGTTCTCCTGTCCACACAACAGCCTTCTTCCTTGTTTTCAGGGGTGATTCCAAGCTCTCAAGTCTATATGGACCACCTAGGTGTGGAAAAAGAGGCGTCTTAAAGAGCTAACCATTCTACCAATCCTTTTTATCAGAATATCCCACCTTTAGGTTTGCTTAGCAGAGTGATGTCAGGTGCACTATTTGGGATTCTGAGGTTGAGGAAAGATTGAGACGCAGCTCTGACTCCTGTATGTGGGTCATCTGGTGAGTGGAAGGATGGGAACATTGCAAAACGAGAGATGTGCGATGAATAGGGATGCTCTTTTGGAGTGGCAATCTTTATCATTTTCTCCCTATGAAATGCACAAAGACAAGAAAGGGTCGATTGATGTGCAAAAACAAATTAGTTTATCATTAAAGAAAGAGTACTCACACTATATTTATGTCAGTTGGTTTTGGTATTCTGGTAAAAAAGAAAATACCATCTCTGTTATTATGTATCACCACAAATACAAGAAGAGGAAGTTTGTGATTATAATATTTATATAAAATCAGCGGCCACTCACGGTTGGTCATTAAGTCGAACTTTACTTTTCTTTCTGCCATTGTTGTTATTAGAGTGTTGATTGGTGATGCTCCTGTGAAGGTGAAATAATTATATAATTATACTACATTTGACATATTACATTATAAATTCTAAGACTGTCTCATAATGAAGCTCGCATCACACTCACTCAGGTATGGTTCCTCCATAACTGCAGGGATAATGTCTATTTAAATCAGCCCTGAATCCATTGGTGAGTGAAGACTCCATGTGGCTGCTGAAGACCTGACTCATAATCAGTGAATGTGAAGGAAGGATAGAGCCCTAAAAAAAACACTAGTGTAGAAGGACATGCTGGTGATGTGTGTGATTGCACACAAGTGTAGCTTGAGATACAGTATAAAACAAATTTATTAGGCCATCTGTCATAAAGACAAGCAAACAAATATTTTAGAAAAATCTGTAAAAGTTTTTTTTTTTTTTTTACTAAAAATTATGTTGTTAATTATTTGGAGAATCTAAACTGAATTCACATGTTCCCTTTTCTGGAAAGTCAGAAAGCATAACATTCAACCACTATCCTACTATTCAGAAATGCAAGTAACAAACTGTGTTTCGGCATATTAATTTAAAAAAATTATCAACTTTTTTGATTAAAAATATGGTGAAAAATATTAAGAATCATATTATAGCATTAACAATCAACTTTTGATTGAAGAGCTTGTACAGACTGGTGGGTTCATTGTAACATGAGCATAAAAAATGATTTTGACGTTTACCAAAACTGTTCATTTAGGGCAGCTATGGCATAAACCTAACATGGGATAGTGGTTTATTTGTTTATTTATTTTTAATAAATAAAACACTATTTGATAGCAATAGGAAAATCAGAGAGCTAAACTGGCACACAGGATGTGGTTTAATAAACTTGTTAGGGACTGAATCTTGTACATTAATCTCAGGAGAGGTGACATTAAACTGTATTTCAGCAATATACAAAGTTTTTAAAGCAGTCTTGAGCAACAGTTCTCCAGGCTTTGTGGAGGCCTTTCAAATGTTTTCTTTAGACATTGAATGCTTTATAATTCATTTTCAGTCCAGTCCCTGTACCTGACATTTGTTTGTTTGTTTCTTAGGCTGCTTAGCACTGACCTATGAATCATTCAAGCATAAAAAAGACACCTACACATAACAGACAATTTAGCAAAGAACACATTTTAAATTGCATCTTTAGGCACGTTATTACTAGCAGCCATCATTTGTTCCAATGTCTTTTGATGAATCTATGAAAAATGCCAGCAGTAACACCAGGTGATTCTCAAAAAAAAATACCTACATCAGATGAACAGTAAGTTATGTCCTTAAACAAAAGGAAAAAATCCACAAAAGAGCTGAAGCACGACCCGAGAGATGCATCTGGCCTTTCGGTTGATCTATTTGCTGTCCTGAAAATGATCCCAGTGGAAGTGTTGCTGTCAAGAAGCCCTCCTTAAGGAAGGGAACCAGGGAGACAAAGGCTGAGGTATGCCTAATTCTGTAATAATTGGCCTGAAAATCAGTGGTAACAGGTCTTATGGAGTGATAATCTCCAGCCATCTGCAAAATATGGTGGAGGGTCTGTCAAAAAGTAGCTAACATCCAAAGAAAGGCTTTGAATGTCCGACATGCAGCCTGACAACTCCTTAAAGAAATCAAAAATATCAATGTATGGCTTCATATGTTTCAATAAATCATTGGATCTATTTCTCATTTTCATAGAAAAATATAAAGAAGTGAGGGGTGACCTGAGACTTTTGCAAAGTATTTTATATATCCAGCGGCTAATTTTCTAGAGTATACTTGCTGTTTAATCATTTATTAATAGAAATTAGCATCACAATATTCGTAATATTAACTTACCTGGACAGTGGTATAAAAGAAGTTCAGAGAAGTTCAGAGTATCCTTCTGTAATAAACACACACAGGTAAATGTCTTGTTTCAGATAAAGGTGGACGTTTTGCAACCTTTTTTGACTGAACAGGACGATCTCCTGTTTGCTTTTGAGCAAAGAAGTGGGTTTGAATTCCTGGGACAGGCAGAGTGACAGTGCTACAAACAATAGGATCAGAGTGAGCGACACCCAATCCTACCCTCTGTGTGTCTAAACACTGCCTAAGACCAGTGCGATATTATTGTTACTGTTCTGTAAGCTTTATTGTTCAGGAATCAAATCTTGCTTGGCGTTTAAGAATTTACTAATATTAGTTACAATCACAGCTAAGAACGCCCATCAACCAGTCATCGAGTGTGGATCTGATAATATTACGCATTCACAGCTCAGTGAACTTACACAACGGAGCCGGAGGTGCAAAGAAAATCAAGCTGGCTCTGACTAGCACACCCGGACACCAGATACAAGCTGTGCGACTGGTGTTCGGTTGCAGGACTCATATTTCATTGTGTCCATTCCTGTGCTACACAAAGACTGAAATAAATCCAGATTATGTGCATTAGTGAAAGCCCCCAAACTTCCATTATCATTATTATATTTTTTCTTATATTTTTTCTTACATTTGATGGACAGTGTTGGCCTGCCAAAAAGTAGTAATCAAGTGACTGAAATTACATAACACACAAGTGCATCACATTTGTACTAACTCTCAAACAGTTACCTGTTCACTTCAGTTTTCAGGCCCCTCTTCTATGGAACCAGCTTCCAGTTTGGATTCGGGATACAGACACTATCTCTACTTTTAAGATTAGACTTAAAACTTTCCTTTTTGCCAAATCATATAGTTAGGGCTGGACCAGGTGACCCTGAATCCTCCCTTAGTTATGCTGCAATAGACGTAGGCTGCCGGGGGATTCCCATGATGAGTTTTTCCTTTCCAGTCACCTTTCTCACTCACTGTGTTAACAGACCTCTCTGCATTGAATTGTACCTGCTACTAATCTCTGTCTCTCTTCCACAGCATGTCTTTATCCTGTTCTTTTCTTCTTCACCCCAACCGATCGCAGCAGATGGCCCCGCCCCTCCCTGAGCCTGGTTCTGCCGGAGGTTTCTTCCTGTTAAAAGGGAGTTTTTCCTTCCCATCGTCGCCAAAGTGGGGGTCATATGATTGTTGGGTTTTCTCTGTATGTACTATTGTACAATATAAAGCGCCTTGAGGCAACTGTTGTTGTGATCTGGCGCTATATAAATAAAATTGAATTGAATTGAATTGA
>VUQR01035446.1:0-22347 GCA_015108515.1 Hemichromis elongatus
TTTTTAATCTAGTGTGCTGGACAACCAGCAAGCCCTGGTCACAGGACCTCAGGGACCTGCTGGGAAAATAAGGTTGAAGAAGGTCACTGATGTAAATTAGAGCCAGCCCGTGCAGAGCCCTGAACGTCAGAATTATAATCTTAAAATGGATCCTGAATTTAATGGGGAGCCAGTGCAGCTGGATCAGCAGGGGAGTGACATGGGAAAACCTAGAAGCCTTGGTCAAAAGCCTTGCAGCAGCATTTTGAACCCCCTGCAGACATTCTAAGGAGGTATTACTTAGACAGGTAAACAATGAGTTGCAGTAGTCTAAACGTGATGAAACAAAGGCATGTATAATTATTTCAAGTTTGGAAAGTGACACAATTGGACTCAGCTTAGCAATATTTCTTAAGTGGTAGAAACAGGAGCGAACAAGGGATTTAACATGAATATCCACTTGTTATCTTCTTGTTAGGATAGCCTCATTATAATGAATTACAGTAGTACAGCCTAAAAGTAATAAATGTATGAACTAGTTTTTCAGCGTCATGCTGAGACAGGATATTTCTAATTTTAAAGATATATAAAATTATCCCACATATTTGTTTAATATGTGCACTGAGGGACATGTCCTCGTCAAAAATGGCTCCAATATTTTTCACAGCATTACTGGAAGACAAGGCAATGTCATCCAGAGTAAGAATCTGGTTTGATAATTTATTTCTCACAATTTTAGGGCCAAGTCGAATAACATGAGTTTCATCTGAATTAGAGGTCAGATCAGGTCTTCATGTTTTAAAGCTGTGTATCCTATTTATGCATTAATGTACACACTGAAGGATGTATCCTAGTCAAAAATGATTCCAGGAGTCCTCACAGTGTTACTGATTTCCAAGGTCATCTACGCCTTTAAGCTTTTAAGACATTTCTGCTGTTAAACCACAGGATAGTCTTACTATGTGTCATCTAGCTTCGTGGATAGATAGACACTATTATTAGAAGGGAGAACACACATTTTCATTGCTATTCAGATAATATGGGGTGTCTGTAGCTCAGGAGGAAGGTAGTAGTTTGACCCCTGGCTCCTTGGGCAAGATTCTAACCCTAAGTTGCTTTCCAATGCATCCATCAGAGTATGAATGTGTGTGAATGTAATTAGAAAGCACTAAGTCTAGAGAAAGTGCTTGTAAGAATGGGTGTGATTGGGTGAAAATAGCATGTTGTATAAAGTGCTTTGAGAGTAGAAAAGCACTATATAAGAATCCGTCCATTTACCAGCTCTAAGAAATGTCTGAATAAACAACCTATAATTTAAATAAAAGTGGTCCTAGCATGGAACCCTGTGGAACTCCATAAGTAACTTTACTGTGTGAGGAAGATGTCCCCTTTATATGGAGTCTATTGATATATATAATTCAAATCACTGGAGGAGTTTCACTAGTATTACCAACAAATTGCTCTAATTTCTGTAGTAAAATAATTTTGTATGTTGCTAATTTATTTCAATCATGTAAACATAATACAGAATTTCTGTGATATGTAGTAATATCATGGTCAACAGTACCAAATGCTGCAATGAGGTCAAGCAGGATAGTCCACCCTCAGAGTCATAAGAATTTGTAATGTTCCTTAATGTTGTTTGTTTGCAGTACTGAAATCCAAATTCAGAGTCTTTAAAATCTTTTGCTTCCTACCTCTGGCAGTCTTGTTCTTGTCTGTGTGGCTCTCTTTAAATTGCTCTTTTACTTCACACTCCAGTTCTTGACACTTTGAAATCTGTGATAACTTTGTATATCCATTCCGTCCCTTCTGAGATGACCACCTCTTAGATTAACAACTCTAAACTGATTCATTTTGTTTTTGACAGGGTGAATTGGAAGTTAACCCTCAGTTTTAACTTGATTTTACAAGTTTGAGTTATGGCTCAACCAGAGCCGCTGCAGCCTCAAATCGGGTCATTTGTTTTGCCTGCAAGCTGTCATTACACCTTTACATTCATAAATATCCTATCACAAATTTCCTTGAAATCTCATGATATAATTTTGAGGCTGTTTTGCTTGCCCATAGTTTCAGTGTAAATGCTGAGTAATGAGGTAGTAAAACTTCACTCAAATCTCTGCACAGTATACCTGAAAGTCAGTGGCAGGATAAGTGTACTGTAGTTTATGTTGGTTTGGACCAATACTATTTTAAATGGCTTTATTTATATCATATAAATTATATATATATATATAATTCTAATTTCTATTAGATTGAATTTTTGCTTGAGCTGTTCTGTGAAAACAAAAAGAACAATTAATAATACAGTTATATGATGTAGGTGCTGAAGCGTCTACCATCTAGCCGAGGAGAATAACTGGTCCCTAATTTTATAGCTCAGAGAAACCCAATGCTGCTACCACGCCACAACCTTATAATCATGAAAATACCATTAATTACAAATGACTAACAGGAACAGAAAAGGAGCACTGGATATTGTTGTCATGATATTCAAATTTTCTAAAGGTAACAGTTGAATGGCTAATGTTAATGCGTTTGTTGGCTGGGTTAACATTTATACTAACTGTTTAATACTTCAGTGTTTTTGAAAGAGGATATTTACTGACCTCTGAATTTCCTCCTGAAGTGTTGCTCAGTGTTGGGAACATTAACGTTACCATCTTCAGCTGGTAGCTGTGTGGCTGTCTGCATTTGTGTGTCAGCTGGAGCAGGCAAACATAGTACAGTTGGTATTGAAATGGTATCGATACTATTGCAAATGAGTGTCTATATACTGTATAATTCAGGATTGATTTTAGCATATCTTATTGTGCTTTTATTGTTTTTTATTTGCTTTTTTTGTTTGTTTTTTTGACAACCTTAGCACCGGCTAAAATAAACAAACCAAGAAAAAGGCCATGAACCAACCTGGCCCATTCGATTGGACGGGACTGTGCTTGTATTTTTAAAATAACGTAGAGATATCGGATTGAGGTCTTTTGAAATATAATGTGTTTTTCCTCCTGGCTGTACAAATGAAGAAAGGACAGAGTGGACTGAGCCTGTGAGGCACTTAGTGCTGTAATGGTATTACAGAGACATTACAGCGCATCATCAGAGTGAGGGAGAGATAGAGAGCGAGAGAGCATGACAGCAAGAGAGCAAACGCAGGCAGACATTCATAAATAGTGGATAGTGACTCTGTTTAGGAATGTGGGAATTGTGTAGGAGTATGAGAGACACAAATAACACAGAATACCCTTATCACCATGAAGTCATGTAGGTGTTTCCACGCCCTCTAACCTCTATTACGCAGGAAGTAGAAGTCCATTTTTCCTGTGACTTTAGCTCCATATGACTGAAGGTGCTACGTTAGACTGAGACAGTTATTCAACTTCAAAATGTATTCTCGTCAGCGTGGAGAAGCCTCCAAAACAGCTACTTCAATACAAACTGCATAGTTTGCATGTTTGTAGCTTTACCAATACCAAATAGATAAACACACGGGCACTGGTACTAACACATTTCATTGTATACCAGGGTTTTAACTGCTACAGTATTAGCCAAGCTTTGCCCTTAAGCTACAGCCAAGATGTTAGCTGATATAAGCAGTGGTTTATCTTGTTAGCCTATTGCTCCTGCTTAGTTTAGATATAAAAACCCCCAAAACAAAACAAACACATAATTAGATTTAATGTTAGGCCTGTACTCAGACATTTAATTATTGTGGTGCAATTTAGCCTTTTCATACCAATGTAGTGGATTTTGTTTTCCAAAAAACAAAGCCTGGAGAAAGTCTGTAGACAGTATCTTTACACTTTGCAACATAGTGCTGCTTTCCTAATGCAGGAAAAGCTCTCCTCCTCCCTCCCTCCCTCGCTCTCTCTGTTATATTCATGTGTAGCAAAGCTTATCAGAGTGACAGAGAGCAGCTGTGCACAGTTTGAATGAACAGTAAGAGACATTTTGTTGCTTTTAACTTTTTTCCCAGAGTTATCATTTTATAAGTAAATATAAACAAAATCACAGCACAGCGATAACTGCTGTGTACAGTCATTTAGAAGTAAGAGAGGGAAGTAAGGAAGTCAGCATGTCTACCCCTGCTTGCTGTTGATCAGAGACCCATGGATATTACCAAATGCTTCTTTTTCTCTTTTAAGATGCTCTGCAAAGTGTCTGCTAAACTCAAGCAGCCTTTGCTGTTTACTCTTTTAGGTATTTTCTAATCTGGCCTTCTTGAGTGTAACCAGTGATTTGCACTTTATTGTAAACTCTCTATTAATTTTGACAATGATGCACTAACCCTCCTCGAGGTAAAAGATAAAAGTCGCTTATTCGAGGATGGCAGTGTTCACAGAAGACAGACGGTTTGTAAGAAGAGTGAAAGAGGCCATCTTTTACTCTTACTGCGAATGTGGATCAGTGACCACCTCCTAAGGGTTTAAATACTTGGGACTCTTTTGGTTTTAGAACTGAAGAAGCCGCTTGAATGAAAGTTAAAATATGTGTTCCAAAAAACACATTTCAGATGTGCAGACACCTTCTTTTCAAGCTCCCAAGACTACCATGACTTGGATGACTCACACAAAACGACCTCTTTGACAGTGATTTCACTTGGATGGATCACTCAATTAAATACATGATTATATACCACCCTTTGGTGTTCAGCAAAAAAAATTGCACTGATAAAGTACATGGGCGTGACTTGACTGACACCTGACAGTCGAAATTGCCTCCAAGCATTCAGTGCAGCGCTGAAATGGACAAATGGTTAACAAGAAAAAAAAATGCCCTACCACCGAGGCCCTGGCCAGTACAACCAATCAGCTCACATCTGAAGATGCATTTGTCAGTGACCGCACAGGTGATTGTTCAACGATTGTGTTCGTCAGATTGGGATGCTAGCACGGATGTATCTGTAGTTACCAGCCAAGTGGCTAGCATAGCTGGAGACAGTCATGTGGGAAGAGACGAAGGGTCTGATGCGGAGCGTCAAAGTCAGAGAAAACATGTCACCTCGGACTGTAACACAACCAAAAAAGCGCAAATATGATGACCATTATATTTCGCTTGGGTTCTCGTAGATAAATATTGGTGGATTTTCCCAGCCACAATGTATTAATTGTGCAAAAGTATTGTCTTACAACTCAATGAAACCTTCACTATTGCACAGACATTTAGAGACAAATCATCCCCATTTGAAAAATAAACCATGAGAATATTTTGAGCGACAGCTAAAATTTCTTTCAACAAGTAAAACCTGCATTTAAGTGCCAAACCCTACAAGCATCTTACATGGTCAGTTACAGAGTGGCTAAAACCAACAAACCCCACACTACTGTGGAGGACCTCGTTTTCCCTGCTGCTGCTTTAGATAAGGGACGGACAATGTTGCTGGAAAAGGCAAAAAAGACAACAGTCCACTCCATCATCAAACAATACTGTCTCACGGCTCATCACTGCAATGTCAGAAAATGTTTAACAGCAACTACTTCAGCGCATACGCCACAGTGAGTGTGATGAGTGATGAGTCCACAGATGTGGCTGGCCTCCACGTGTATGTGCGCTACATTCATGAAGGAACCATCAAGGAGGACATGCTGTTCTGTAAACTGCTGGAAGAAAGCACAGCTGCCGCAGATATTTTTCAAAAGCTGGACATGTTCATGAACACACATGGACTCCATCTGCACTGATGATGCATGGGCCATGACTGGGAGACACGGAGGTGTGGTTTCGCGTGTGCAAGCAGTCGTGCCTGATGCCTCTTGGGTACACTGCAGCATCCACCGAGAGGCTCTTGCTGCAAAGGGAATACCTGTCCATCTGAAACATGTTTTGGATACCACTGTAAAAATAGTGAACTTTGTGAAACCCAGGCCGCTGATTTGCTGCGTTGTGCAGGGAGATGGGGAGCGAGCATGAGACTTTACTACTCCACACACAGCGGTTCGCTGGCTATCAAAAGGGAAAGTGCTGACCCGTTTCTTTGAGCTGAGGGATAAACCTAAAGTTTTCCTTAGAAACCATCCCTATGAGCTGTCTGAACATTTGCATGATGACAAGTACGATATGTTCCTGGCTTATCTGTGTAATATACTTTCTCATATGAACGAGCTCAATCTCGGATTACAAGGCGTTTCTGCAACCATATTCAATGTTCGAGATAAAGTCGAGGCCACGATAAAGAAGTTAAACCTTTGGAAGAACCGCATGGACACAAACAATACACAAGTCTTTTCCATGCTGCAGGATTTTCTGTGCTCAAATGATCTCACACTATCAAAGAGTCTTAAGCGTGAATGTAACATGCACCTTGAGGAGCTGGTGGCGCGGTCACGCCAATACTTCCCAGAGACGGACGAGTCAAATGATCGGAACGTCTCCCGTTCACCTTCTGTTTGATGAAAGTTCACATCTAGCCTTTATGCTCTTGCCAAATGGTGAGTTCGAATAAATCTTTTGATACACTGCTAGTATTTAGCAGTCAAATTTGTGATTAAAATTGTGTCATGACTAAAATATATTAATAAATGTATCTGGTGGTGAGAAATAATTGACTGTGCAGTATTTATTTTTATGCATGTGGTATTGGGATGTATTTCTAGACACTAATTAAGAGTCGTTGGTAGCATCGGGTATATGTGGCTGAGGCTGACATGTCTCGAGGGCTACGTGGCTGGAAAAAGTTTGGCAACCGCAGTCTTAAGCCACAGATATTCGTCTTGAGGCAACTGTTGTTGTGATTTGGTGTGATACAAGTTATTTGAATTGAGTTATTAGAATTGAATATTATTTTTAACAGAGGGAAGTAATTAGCTGTGACAGTCTGGGAGAAACATTGATACATAAATATTAAATACTGACAGTGTGGAGAGGGATGAAATAATAATCTCAGGCATTAACATAGTTACTACAGTATAGAAAGATAGACTCGCAATAAGACTTTGCAGTAATTTGTATCACAACTTTTTCTCAGTTTAAGAATTGTTGCACCCCAAATCATGTGCCTTTTTCAGGTGACAGTAACCTAAGTTACCAAACCTAAGGTTAAGTGAAAGATGGATTTCTGATGTCTTGGCCTGACAAAGAAATGGCATCAAACTCAGGAGTTGAGAGAAAAGGTTGGCCTTCCTGCGCTGTCAGTCACCCTGAAAATCTTCACCAGTCAGAAGCTGAGACTTACAGTGTCTACTTATACTGACCACTATAACTGGTTTCATAATATGAAGGTTGCAAAAGCGTGCAAGGATTTGGTAATTACATAAAATGGTTACCTGTAAATGAGGATTTAAGGATTTTGTCAGTCAGCAATTTTAATTATTTTATTGTATTTCTAAAAAAAAAAGAGGTTTGAATTGTTAGTTGGATAAAATGAACACCAGTACGTAATGGTCTCTTTGGAGTCTGCTTTTTTTCACTGTGTTCTGTATTTTTAGAAACAAGCAGTCATTAGAGAAATGGTGATGGTACTCTGAATAATTCATGTGGAAAATTATCCCTTGTTTGCAGCTGAATCCCAACTGGCTCAAAAGCAACAACATCAACAACAGTAAAGCTCTGCTTTTCTATTATTGTACGAGCCATAATGATCTACCTAATGATGGCATGTGTTATAGACAGTTACAGAGTCACAGCGTATGTTACCTTAAATATTTTAAGTGCATTTTCCAGATTCTAACTACACCATATTACCTCTTTCTCTACCACACCTTACTCAGAAGCCAAACGACTGGAATATTTAACATGAACTAAGCTTGCATGCAGTCTTGCCGCTCCCCTTTACTTGTCAGAGCATCGAGTATGTCTGAGACAGAGCAGAAAAACATGGAGCTTTAGTATGACCTTAATCTGCTTGTGCCCCTCCAACACACACACACACACACACACACACACACGCGCGCGCGCGCATTCACCCCGAACCTTGTCCTTCTCTTTTTCCTCAGTAGCCAGCAAGTGATTTGTAACTGCTGTCACTGAATAGTTGACAAATGAACTAATTTAAACTGAAAAAAAAAATTGTTTTGGATCTAAACGTATAAAACTACACAGGCATACACTACAGAAATCTAAACTGTGTTGTGCTGGAGCTTGCCTGACGAGGCAAAGCACACTAATTATCAAACACCAGTTCAGGAAAACTCTTCACTGAGAGGTTCCACAGCTGATGCTTTGCTGTAAACTGTGTGTGTCACCTGCGTCCAGCTCACTACTGCTTAAAGGGGAGAGGTTGATTCAACTGGCAGCACCTCCCCACCTCTTCAGGAGAAGAGGCACGCAGCTTTGCTACAAAATGTTCTATGTAATGTTATAGTTAGTTTTAATAAACCGTGTACAATTGGAAATTAAATGTAATTGTGTGAATCCTTTAAAAACACTTTTGGGACCATCTCTCTGATCTGAATTAAAGATGATTAAAATCCTTCTGCATCAACCATCAGTGCCAGATTACATTCGTATATCTTATATTGTATTTTAGGCATTGTGTTTTGTTTCTAGGGCTGCACGATTTTGTGTAAAATGAGAATCACGATTTTTTTGCTTAGAATTGAGATCACGATTCTCTCACGATTGTTTTTTTCCAATATAAATATTTATTGCACTTATTAACTGCACATCAACTTCGTAACAGTTGAGACTGAACATAAAAACAATAAATGTCTCACTTGTCTATAAGTGATAAGTGATAGCCTCCATAATTTCTTTGTGCCTGCGGGAGTTCGACGGGTATGGAGAAGCGCTGTATAAGGTTCCCCTTATGGATGTCTGGGTGGTTGACGGGGACGGATTTTCTCCTGTCACTTTCTTGGCCTTTACAGCTTCGTCATATTGCACTTTATGGTGACGTTTAAGGTGGTTATACAGATTTGTAGTTTTACTTTGTGGTGCTGCTACTATGGCAAAACACAGCTTGCAAACGAGATTGCACATAAGTATGAATCGAGATCGCGATTTTCTAACGATTAATCGTGCAGCCCTATTTGTTTCCATCATAATTGATCCATTTTTTTCTCTACAGCTGAGACCCAGGTCTGCTTCAGGTACTACCACGGTGTCACCGGGGCGCTGAGGGCGACTACACCCAGTGTAATCATCAAGAAGGGCTCAGCACCTGTGAGTCTCTCAGCACTTTATCTCCTTACTGTGACCCATGCAGCTTTGTGGTGATCCTCACTCAGAGTCTTGTGGTTCGCTGGGAACGACAGTTCGGTTTATTTATCAGTGCTCACTTCCATCGGTTAGGCCACTCAAGGATTCAAGAGGAGAGACAAGCTGCTCTTAATTGCACCTATGCTGAATGAACTTGATCCACTGAGTATACTTGCATCTGACATGTCAAGGAACTGACTGCTTTTACAGTTAAACCAGTTAAGCCTTGCAGTGTCCACCAGTTGAGCTTTTTAGGGTTAAAGGCAAGGGCTAGGGTTAAACTCGCATCTTCTCCTTTATATGAAATTTTCCCCTATCCAAATAGAAATTGTTTGACAGAAGAACAGTGAGGTCAAAATGCATGTAGGACAGTCAATTTGAAAGCTATCATTGTCTAGTTTCTGAAGCCATGCTTATTTACCATGAAGCTAAAATAATAACTAATGCTAACAAGCCTCTGAAATGGTTTTGCGGGGAGAGGGGAGCCGGTGTCAATGTCAAGGGCTAAAAGCATGCCGACAGTAAGTGACCTCCTTTTTTCACAGCTCATGCTTTACAACTTAAATGTTATAACAGTCTCATGTTACTGTCCAAAGCATTTTCCCAGTATGAACAAAATGTTTAAGATTATCGTGAAAAGAGAGTCCTTCAAACTGTGGATTCATAACTCACATAAAAAAATGTCAGAGCTTCATTTATTTGTTGATTGCTGTCCATATGTCCACTTTAGGATGCTTCAGTAGGCAAGAATCCACAGCACACCAAATGACTCGACCTGTGGTTAAAATGCATCTCTTAATGTTGCTAACTCTTACAAACTGCCTTATTTAGCAGATGCACTTTACTTAGTATTTGATATCTGCTTTAAAAAAGGCACGTCTGTTCAAACTTCTTCAAATCTGTGCACTAAATGACTTTTCAAGGAGTAAATCTCGTGCTGTCAAATAGTGCCTGACGACTGTATAAGCAAAAAGTATGTAGAAATGCAATGTTTTTAACAGTCCTATTATTCATCACAGCAGTGTCCGAAGGCCTGTATCAGTTATTTGCTGTCATCAGGAGGTTACCCAACAGAGTGATTGGATTTCCATGTTTCCCTTCCCATTCTGCTGCTGTGGGACCCTGGAAATGCTGATGGCTCTAGAACCTGATCTGTACTTGCTTCCTGAGGACAAAGGAATAAAAATAACCACCACAAAAAAAAAAGACAGGAAGGGGAGGGAACAAGTAGAGAGAGCAGAAATACAGTCTAGTTCAGGTAAGTCATTCAGGTATTTGGAGACAAATGCTAATGTGGCTGGAGCCTCCCACATCACAAGAAGAAGAAGGAAAATAATTGGAGACAAGAAGAAAGGACATGGAGAGCGGGGATAACATTACAGAGGGAATCGCCTGAGCTTGTTTACTGTAGCCAGTCAGAAACTGTCAGATGCGGCAGACAGAGGAGACATTGTGTGATGGATGGCATGTGTCTCCAGCTGGGGCTACTGTCTCCCAGTCACCCTAACAGGAGCGGTAGGAGGACAAGGCTAAGCTGGATACCATGGGTAACTGTAAATATCTATTCTAACCTGTTCATGTGTTTCCCTTTCTGTTCATCTCTTTTGTTTTGTTAGATAAACTTAATAGATGTGTCAGATTAATTATGATACATTAAATGTCGAGTCAGGTAATCATTGTCTAGGATGTCTAGATGATTGTCTAATATGTAGTGCACAAAACATAGACAGTGGTTAAAAAACGTGCTACAAAAATTATGACATTTGCTTTGGTCTTTTTTTTTTCTTTGTTGTAACACTGCTTCTTGGCAATAAATCTTATATTGAAATATTAAATACTGCTTTTCTCAAAGCTCGTTGCATGTTTATTTATTAATTAATTAAATGGTGCAACGTTCATAAGGAAAATGCATTCATGGATTGAGCAGCAGGGTTGAATATGTGTGTTATGCCCATTAAAAATCACCCAAATCTTGTGTTCTGGTGCCAAACAGCTTATTCTGCTATTGCATGGTGTCGTTCATTTGATTGGAATTTTGAGGTTTGAAGAAACAAAAAAACTTGTACTTCAAGAGCATTTGTCATAACTGAAAAATGCTGATTGATGAATGTGATATCATCCTATAGCGGTGTGTAACCAGCCAGTGACAGCATGGTTCTTCCTCATGCTGCTGAGGACCTGTTCCATTAAATGTATTTTTCTTACAAGTCCATTCGAGAGAAAAAAACAGGCATTCCATTGGTATAAGATTTATAACCAAGAAGCATTGTTACAACAAAGACATTCACTAAACATAAATTTTCATATATATTTATTTGATCATGCTGTGCTTTACTATAGAAAGCATCACCTAGTTATATTTAGCCTTACCGGAGACAGGTCATCAGCAACGCCCTCCTTGGACCGCTATCTTAGGCTACGTTCACACTGCAGGCGAATGCACATCAAATCCGATTTTTTTTGACCCTATGCGACCCATATCCGATCATGGTATGACAGTGTCAACAGCACAAATACGATATTTTCAAATCCGATTTGGGTCATTTTCGTATGTGATACTGAATCCGATACATATCCGATGTTTTAGAAAGCGACTGCTGTTTGAACGGTTGTGTCGCATTAAATCCGTCTTTTACGTCACTGACCCAAGACAGACGCCAACTGTCAGCGCCGGAGAAAACAAATGAGAAAGCATGGTGGTGGAAACTAGAGACGGAGCAAGTCAATGGACAGAAACTGAAGTTTTGGACTTGATTAGCACACGGGGAGACAATTCTATTCAAGCTAAACTTTTACGGTCGTATCATAACCGGGCTCTGTTCGCCATTTTTACTTCCGTAAACAGAGCGCGTTGCGTGTAACGTCTTCTTTTGCGCATGTGGGCCGCTTTGAGGGCCGTGAACGTTCAAACTAGAGCGCGTTTGCTGCCACATTTTATTTGTAGTGTGAACAACCACACAGAAAAAATCGGATTTGATCAAAAAATCGGAATTGAGCATTAAGACCTGCAGTGTGAACGTAGCCTTAGACAACTCTAGATTCCCCAGAAATGTTAGAAAGGTTACTTTTACAAAGTATTCCACTACAGATTACAGAATACATCCCCAAAATGTATTTTGTAATATATTCCATTAAGTTACTCAATGAGAGTAACGTATTCTGAATACTTTGGATTACTTAATATCTTATGCTTTTTACAACTACATCGATGTACTATTGCTGTGTGATTTATTACTATTACTGAAGGTTACTCGCCATACCAATACCAACTAGACTTTGAAATCCTAATATAAAATGAGTAACAGTAGGATGAACATTAGGTAAGGCAGTGATCTCATATAGAAAACTATTTCTGTATCATTAACACAAACTGCGTTTAATCACCAAAACTGAAGAAGGCATAGAGAGGGGATAGCCTAACATATGAAACCGGAAATGACCACCGTGTATTCTATTTATTTCAATAAAGTAACTGTATTCTAATTAATACCTATTTAAAGGGTAACGGAATACAGTTACTCATATTTTGTATTTTAAATACGAAGCGCTGGTACACGGATTCTGTTACTCTCCAACACTTTTCCCCAGGTATAGCCTCGCACCCACTGCTATAGCTTTGACATGGTAGCAGGACAGGAAAGGAGACAACACATGTGTCTCACTCGTTTCCATACCCAAAAACAACTTGTGATTCAGTGTCCATGAAGTACTCTGTATGTCGACTTGCTTTGTAGCTGCTTTCTCCTAGTTAGAATGCTCACGTGCAGAGGAAACTTTCACCACATGTCTTTCACCAATTTTCCTGCGTGATTGTCGGAGTAATCCCAGAGCTAACAATCAGTCAGGTCTTTCTGTTAAAGAATAACTGAGTAAAAGTCTTGCCTAGGACAGATAGCAGTGCTGTTATGTTGATAGTCTTTCTTTGGCAGCTTAATGAGATTACTACCTTCCTATTCTTAATCAGAGACCTACTTAATATACTCAATTGATGAATAAACTACAAAAAAAAAAAACACCCATAAAATGCAGCCAACAGATCAGCATTGGATGATGCCATTCCCCAACCACCCCCACCAGCCCTACTCTAAACACCGGACCTGAACATAACCTACTTAACATTACCCTCCCTCTGCCTGTCTCTCTGCTCATCCACGCTAACTGATTTAGATCACTCAGCCTTCTGTCTTCAAAGGCAAGTGGGGTGTATTAAAATATGTTAATACCAGGGTGTATCTGACCTGCAATCAGATGGGGATTCAAATGTAAGCTCTCTCCTTCAGGGTTGCAATGGTTGGGGAGAGGAGTGCTGCTATTCCATAGAATCCCTAATACATCATTTAAGATTCTTGCAACACTTGAAGGATTCTCATGAATGATACATACTTTTGCTTTCTTTTATACTTTTAAAGTGTCTGAGTGTTTGGTTTTTCTCTGTTTTGTGAAGTGGGTGGTAAATGATAGAAAGTGCGCTACAGATGGATGCATTTGTCATTTGGTTTATGGTGAGATTAGACCCACTGCAGAGACCCATGATGGCACTTCTCTCCATAACTGTACTCAGCAAGGCAGATTAGCATCTCATTTAAATGAATTGGTCTAAACATCTGTCATTTCCTTTATCCCTTTATCTTGTTGTTTTCTCTGCTGGAATTGTTTCTGTCGTTTTGTTTCCAGTCAGTTGCATAAGCACTGAGAGTGATGCAGAGTTTTTGTATCGCTGTGGAAAATTTTGACAGCCTGACAAAAAAAAGCTTTTATGCAACAAAAGTGTAACTGTACAAAAAAACATATCACAAATCCGTGTGAACCTATGTTCCAGTACACTTTCTCTTTATTTAATTGTCCAGTTAAAGCACAATGCTGCCTCCTAACTAATGCTTTAAGCTTTGTCTTTGCTCCAGAGTGGCAGCACTACTAAATGTTTATTTTCTTTTGTGTCCAAAGGCATAAAAAATTATTTTGTTTCTAGAGACACTAATTATTTGATTAGTTTTTGTTTACTGCAACAAGACTGGGTCATATCATGCTTTTATATTATACAATGAAGAATTATCTGTTTGCCCAAAGTTATTTACCTCTGAGGATGCCTCCTCAAACTACTGGTTGTTTATTTGAAACTGTTATGTGTCTCAAAATGTGATAAATAAAGGAAAACACTGAAAGATCTTCATATGTATAAAGAAGTGCGAGGTGGCTCAAGACTTTTGCACTGATAAGGACATAGGTTAGAACTACCACCTACAGCCACACACAGCTGCTCAGCTATTAACTCTTGTCTTGTTCTAGGCTGTTGTAGCATCAGGTGCTTGTGATATACAGATTAGATTAATTCATTCATTCTTTATTTTAACCACATGCTCTAAACGTAGTGAATCCTTCATCTTCATTTCTATCCTCAAAAAAACTACACGTATTTAACATAAGCTTTTTGACTTAAATAATTTAGTTGGAAACACCTTGGATATCCTTACAATCATTTCATAGCACATACAGACTGGTATATAAATAAACTATAGTATGGAAAGTCAAACATGGGTGCTGTGTTAAAACAGATGAACCTCAGGAATCTCTACACTCCCTTCCATTTCCTTCTCTTTGCCTCCTGCTCATCCTGGCTTCAGAATCGATGCCAGGATTGATCAGAGCACGTCGGCCTCACTGAAAGTGGAGCTTTAACAAACACTGTTGAAATGAAGCAGGCCTAAACGTACATGCATCATCTTGTTTCTGTAGCGTATATTCTTCCATTTGCGTTCTGCTTCTTTGCTGCAGTGACTAACTTCTTTAATCATTTAATTTTTTACTCCAGGAGTGTAAACATAATGCAGGTGTAGATGAGCTGTGTGGATTGGAGGTGTTACTACCTTATTTTTTGTTTATGAACGGCTATTAAATCTTCACATCTGTGTGTGTGCGTTCAGGTACTGAAGCCAGTGGTCAGTCCTGAGGTCAACCATGGATTGGGCAACAGACGACTTATTAACTTTTCCCTGTCAGGTAGGCTGCTTTCAGCTAAAACTTGCCTTTTCACCTCCCTGTCATCACTGCATTGTTTTACTATGGAGAGAAATTGACTTCAAAAGGGTTACAAATGCATGTGATGTGATCCACAAGCTTGTAAAGTGTGTACAGTGACTTGTGTGTAACTTTGTGTCCAAACCTGAATAAATAGTGAAATTTGAAGTTCAGCTTTACAAACCTGATGGTTTTCCAGTTCCAAAAAGACATCAGGGCTTCCTCTGCATTCCTGTGTAGTTTGACAAAACACGTGATAAACAGAACGGCTCGTCATGAGAAAACAGTTTACCAACTGCAGACACCCCACAGTTGCCTGTGAAAGTTTTACTGTGCGTGAAGTTTAATCACACTTCTTCGTTCACAGGTTGTATTGAAGCACATTGTTAAGACACTGTGTTTGCGTTTTACACACACTACTGTCTATTTGTCATCATGTATTTGTATGTAGTGAAGAAAACGTTTTCAGCTCCGTCACAGCATGTCCAAGTCTCACAGGATGTGAATGTGAAACATAAGTACAGCCTGTTCCATATTTTCCATTATTCTCTGTAAAGAAAACAAGTACTACAATTTCTAACAGTAAATGACAGTCATTGTGCAGTGTACAACGGATGCATTAGTTCAGCCACTGGAGCCAGCACAGCGTGTTATTTTCAGTATTTTCTAGAAAACTGATTCTGAGTACTTGAAATGATATATTAAATCATTAAAAGATGTCAATAAGGCAGTCCTGAGAAGTGTGTCTGTGTAGCTGTCCCAGTGGTCAGCACACTGTATGACTTCACACTGAACATCAGAGCTGGTGTTTCTGAATTTGGTTCTCTTAGCATCTGGTTTCTAGGATGTTTTGAACTAGTATCATTGGACACGGCATCAGCCTAATAAAAGCTACATTGTCACTGCACTCGTTTGCTTTTGGGTCCTCAGTCCTCCCACACTTGTTTTAGGCCTGATGTTTCTAAACACTCTTTGCCGTCTCCAGGATTTCTGTAAGCTGAAGTTGGCCGAGAGCAGAAAGCTGTTTACTTGGTGTTCAGGATTAATCATTAAACTAACATGATTGTTAGCCTGTTGTCATTAGAAAGTGGTAAGATTGACATCAAAATGTTCTTCCACATTATCCAGATTATATCTGTATTCATAAATACACACCACTTAGCATATAACTCACTTCATAGGATGAGCCACAGTAATGTTCAGTGTTCTTTGGTGTTCTCCATCTGCAACTGAGCACTGCCTGATTTTTCTCTGCAGGGGAGCATCCAGTTTATGTAAATCATAAATTACCTTTAAAAGCTACTGTGGAGAGTCTGTAACTGGAATGTCTGTTTTATTAGAAGGAAGAAAACGTAATACAGAGAAAGTCCAGATATTTCAGTTTTCTACTACGGTTACATTTGTGAATCTGTGCAAACCCCCAGGTGGACATGGGACCTTACTTTGATGTGTTAATGGTCTCATATCGAAACAGTCTAGACTTGTAGTGATTTCTCTGCTGCCTGTTTGGTGGCGTTTTTATTTGGGGTAACGCCTTTTTTTTCCATGAGTGTACCTTTATTTGTGCCGGCCTTATTCAAGGGGAAGTCTCCCAGCTGTCAATTTGTGCTAATGTGTTTTATGATCTTTCATACATCAAGCGTAACTGCTGGGATTTATCAACAGAATGAATTTAACCTAATCTAACAACCGTTTTCTAAATTAAGCCCCAGTGGACTGCTGTGATGAAATTGTGCTGAGGGTAAAAAATCACTGCTGAAGCTGTGAGTGTTCCCAGGAGCACAGCAGGGATCAGAAACTGCAAACGATCTCTTTACTCAGAGTAGTTTGTATATCTTTGGTTTTGTCTGGTGAGAATCTTTCTAAACGTATTACCTCTAAAAATACTTGGTCTAAACAAACCGTAGCTTTGACTAAATGAACATCAGAATCATAGAATAATAGAAACCAGACACACGTGTGTCTTCCCGATCTCACAAAACTGTGTTTGTGAATCTCCAGACCTGCAGGCAGTGGGACTGAAAAAGGGGATGTTCTTCAATCCTGACCCATACCTGAAGCTGTCCATTCAGCCCGGAAAGCACAGCATCTTCCCGTCTCTGCCACACCACGGCCAGGAGAAACGTTCCGGAGTGGTGTGCAACACTGTCAACCCTAAGTGGAGCACAGAGGCAAGCTGTCTCCTTTTCTCTCCTGTGTGTTTCTTACATGACTCTCCGAGTGTTTACATCCATCCCTGTACTTGGCCATGCCTGCAAAATTCAACCTCAAAGTTAGAAACTTAAAGTCAAAGTGTTTTGAGTAAGTTTGACTTAGTACCCAGGAGGGAGTGTATGTGCATTCTTTTAACTGTACACTACTTCTATCCTCTCTGGCTTTAAAAGCTGCAATTAAACAGGATATTTGCAGATAAGTGTTTTAAAGATGGAAATAATATTAATTTTGAAACCTGATCAACTGTTTAATCTGTAAAGATTTAATATTTTCAGTTTTTTTTTATTTCATTCCTCTTAGCATTCACATGTCTCCATGTTTGATATTATTCTCATTTAACTGAATGTTGGCATAAAGGCACTGTGTCCTATTTAGACCACATTGTGGTGGTTCATGCACAAGTACATGTGTTTGTGAGAAAGATCCACTCTCTTCAGAGAACTTGGGTTTAACAAGCTTAGCTGCCTATACAGTGGATACCAACAAAGTGAAAGATGGAAACAACTTTCATTAAAGGAATGTAACGATGCTGTCTGAAACTGGATACAGTTAATTGGATGGATGGATGGATGGATGGATGGTAGCTTCCTTGTTTTATTGGATGAACCCTAACTAAAAATAGATTTTAAATTAAAACAAATAGATGCAAATGAGATGTTCAACATGTCTGCAGGAAGACACAAAACCTTCATTACTAGATATAATATATGTGGCACAGTGGTTACCACATCCACCTTATATACAGAAGATCCCTAGTTTGAGTAAGGAGTCATGGGCTCATGTGAGGCTAATGTACTTCTAGTGTCAGTCTCAAGGTCAGCGTTAGGAAGGGTGTCTGATCTAGAATCTGCGCCAAATCAAAGATGTGGGTGTATTATGGGTCATGTCCCATAATATCTAGTGTAAATGGTATTTAGATTAATGAACCCAAAAATTCTCTTATTATATAATTTCTCTTATTGTTGATACATCAGAAGTATTTGCAAAGGAAAATGTCCTAAAAAAGTATTTAATATAAAGCCAGCACAACAGACTTTAAAAAATTTAACAAAAAACGTATTATAATGTTAATGTTAAAAGATTTAGCTACATTTAATTTCTCCACACATGCAAAATATCTTGTGTTTCCATTGCAAGAGAAAAAGAATCACCACTGTGTGTAGGACACATTTCGATAACCAGCCAGACATTTACCAGTCAGCCCGTCCTAGAGGGCATCATCAACATCAACAGCTTAGTAGCTCATTAGTACTTTTGCAGACAGATAAATGGCAAAATGTCTTCATTTTGACTCTTGCCTGAAGAAAGAAGTTGAACTATCCAGTGTGAAGTGATGTGATACCAATTAAACCACTCTGTGGCTGAAGTAGCTTACTCTACAAAAGGCAAGGCGATTGGCATACACAAAGTACGCGGTCAGCAAAAAATACACTCTCTCTACTTACCCATACGCCACGTCACCAGAGCAGTAACCAGGTAAATATATTTCCTACTCATTCATCAAACACCTCACACGTGACATACGTGCCAACCGTAATCCCTGTAATAGACATGCCATGCCACCATACTGACCTTATTACCACAAAGTCTATGTGGCTCCTACACGCTGTATGAAGCCTTTTCTAAACTAGTGTTATTTATGCAGAGAGTGTTTGAGACACCTTAAGAAGGATCTCTTAAGGTGTCATTCAGTAGCCCGATGTTTTGGTTGTTTAACATTGAATCGTGCCCAACACAGTTAAGACAAAGACCAAGCTTAAACTTAAAGGCATTTGTCCCTCAGCTCAGTTTTAGCATTAAAACCATGTTTTTTTTTTATTTTTAGATTTATTCATTTGCCTTTGACGTCATAATCAAGGGAGTATCTCTAACAGAGAGACGGATTATATGCCCTTAAGCATACCGTGCTTTACTCTGTGCATTTAAAAACAAGGTTTTACAAAATGAGCATCATGCTGTGTTGAAGTAGAGGATGTAAATTCATCAGGAATGGTGTTTACTGTGGTCTTAGGATTGGCTTCATTTTTAAGTGAAGTATCCGAGTACTGAAATATCATGGATTGCTCCCTTTTCATTGGAGTGAGGGTCAACATGGCTGCCATGCTGTTTGATATGGTTTAGGTACTGCATTATGAACAATACAAAATGTGAATAAGCAGTAACCATCGTTTCAATAGGAGATTAAATGAGGTGATGTCAGTCAGCACCGCTCTGTCCCTAAGCGTCTACATGATCTGGAATAGAACAGGCATAACGATGCTAGAAGTGACCCTGTGCATTTGTGCACAAGCTCCACTGATCGCAGCACATGTCTCAGGATGTCTTGTGGCACAGTCTCTGTCTTTATTATGTCCCTCAGGAGACTCATACAGTGATTTAATGTGGTGTCCCACTTGACAGCATCCACTCAGCTCTAAGTCACTTCCCTTTTTCCAAACGGATCCCATTTTGAGCGAGCTGCTCAGCTTGCTTGGCAGTGATGTACTGTCTCAGCCCTAATGGAACATGCTGGCTCATCCAGCAGACTTTCCATACTGTAGTCCAGTACTGCGCTGTATGAGACACAATTTTGAGTCTTTATGAAACAGACTGTTGTTTCTATAGAGGTGTGCTACTGTGTGGTAACAGATAAATGTGTTTTAAAATTAAGCCTGATTAAAGCAGCGCAGAAGCAGAGTAAGAAACCATTGCTAACGATAAATGCCTCAAAAGTCAGGTGAACAGGGGTTGACCTGAATTTAACAGTTTTAACGTCCAAGCATGTCGATCAACAAAAAAGGCTACAGAACCTATGCAATGGCAAGTAATAAACTACTGCAGTGAACAAAACAGCAAACTGTGGAAGAAGGATATAAGCAAATGACATGAAAGACACATGTGTAACTAACAGACTACAGCTAATTGCTCACAAAAAACCACAGCTGCAATGATTAATGCTTTTAAACAGCTCTAACTAACTGTGGAGGAACTGAAGAAGTAGAGGACAGAGATGGAAGTTACGACGAAAAACAAACAGCATACAATAAACAGTTAAACACACTTAAAGAACTGAGGGCTATAACGAACACTGGCAAATTAGCACAACAGCACTGGAAAATCTGTCATTGTGATTATCCACCAGTGGACGGACACTGCTAAAGAATAGATTCAATAGCCAATAAGCTTGATGAACTGATCTTGTTTTACAATGAGGGTCAGGATTGTTAGCTAATGGCACCAGCGCGGGAGCAAATGTTGTAAGCACTGTGTGAGGAAGAACAAACATACCCCTACATCCACTTGAATTTTTACCCAACCTGGTGTCTAATGTTCTGTTGTTCTGATGTCCTGTTGCCTAGACTGATGAAAAATTATTTGCTGGCAAAAAAAAAATTAAATAAAGGTGTGTGTAAGAAACTAATTATTACAGATGTTCATCAGGGAAACACAAAGACTTTAGATACTACTGAAAAACTTTGGACCCTTCTAGATTTGGTCAAGTTACTTGAAAAAGTAATCAGTAACTAATTACTGATTACTTTCCCAAAAAAGTAATCCCGTTACTTTACTGATTACTTATTTTCAAAAGTAATTAGTTACTTAGGTACTATTTTAAAAAATTATACACAACCTGAATAGGTAATTAAGCAATAGATCTTATAGATAGACAGATCTGTCAATGGCAATAGATCATATAAAATGTAATAAAATGAAAAAGTCTCTTGTTTTCTTAGTTTTAATCTTTTACTTTTATCAAGCAAAAATTAAATTATATGCAACATTCTCTGACTGGAAGAAATTTGTTTAACATTTAAACCTATTCTCTGCATATTCCAGCATAAAAAATAAAAAAAAAAGATTTTTGTGTTTACACTCAGTCTTTCAAATAGATACAAGTAAAACACAGCAGAAATAAATAAAATCAAAGACTCAGCGGTCCTGTTGCTCTATTTTCACCTGTTTAGCAGGAGTGGGGCAGGCGGAGGTTTACCCTGGTGCAGGTGTGCTGCAGCGGTTATGTCAGTGGAAGGATCTGGGAGTTTTTCTGTGAATTTCACATTCCCGTGGCAGCGTACTCAGTGCTTGCTCAGAAGTTTAGGGTTTTTTTTGCTGTAAAAAGAAGTTTTCTTCCCACGACGTTTACACCGGTAAGAAATATACCAACTTCGCAGTACAGAAACCAAAGTTACCTGGATAAGTCGAAATCCTGCTTCACAGTACAGGCCTCAGGACGGGAGCCCAGATCATCAGTCACATCAAAGTGGGAAGATTAACCTGCCTGACAAAGCAAGATTGCTTACTTGGTTATCCTCTTATCAGTTAACGAAAAGCTGAGATGAAGGCAATTATTCTGGCTGCTGTCTATTTCCCAGCTCCTTTCCTGTTCACTTTTTAAGCACTTTCTTTAAATACAGTGGGCAGCCCAGTGAAGCTGCTCTGTATGACCTTGTAGGGATCAATCGCATGTAATTTGATCTTTTGTGTCATTTGGTCCTTCAGCTCCTCCTGTTATGTGGATTTGTGGTGATGAAATGAAAGACCTCTTTTTTTTGGCTTGAGGTTAATGTTGTCATGATTTGGATCTGTATGAATAGAATAGGATAGAATTGCCTTTTTGCATGTGAGACACAACCTTTCAATGTCCATGAGCCCCAACTGAGAGCTCATCTGTGCGCACATTCTAATAATGTAGAATACAAGACTAGAATCAGCCTTTATTATCATTGTACATGTACAACGAAATTATGGGTGCGCCACACCAAAATGTGCTGGGATAAAATATTAGACAATAAATATAAATAAATATTAGACATCATGAATGAATGGAGAAAGAGGAAACAGGAGAAATATATATTTAAAATTAAAAGAAAGGCGCACATGAGAGAAGAAAATAGTTGCAAAGTGCTTGGAAGTAGTGCAAAGAAAAAAATTGGTCTGAATAGTGTGTGTGTGTGTGTGTGTGTGTGTGTGTGTGTGTGTGTGTGTGTGTGTGTGTGTGTGTGTGTGTGTGTGTGTGCTTCAACAGGG
>VUQR01035447.1:0-13004 GCA_015108515.1 Hemichromis elongatus
ACGTGAGCTGCCTGAAAGAAAACATTTTGAAAGTCGTGTGCTTTGTACACATCACCACCAATCCTGTCCTTCTCCATAGCACTTGTACAATAGAAGTCCAAGGTTGTATTTGAATAGAGACCTTTGGACAGAGCCACTGGGCAGTCTGTATTGCAACCTGATCTCTCTGGGCAGACTCGAGCTGGGGGAGGTCACTGAACACTGATATTACTGAAATTCTCCTCAGAAAACATTTGCCAAAAGAACATGAAGTTGTCTTTAATTCTTCTGGTTCTCCAGCTGTGGGGTGGTGTGGAAGTTTCTTTGTCACAAAAAGGTAAAGTGTTTTACCTTTGTGGAAAAGCAGTGAGAGTTTAAGAAAAGTGCTATATATACTACATGTGGTCAGTACAGGTATTTCCTTACTGCAGGGGAATAAGCACTTAAATATAATTTTCTTATTTTTACAGTATTACAACTATTTTAATTACATGTGTTCACACACCCTAAAATGGAATTTTTGAGTGTATATATTTGTGTTTATATACATGTATGTGCTAGTAATGTAGAACAAAATAGTAATTATAGTTGATTTTACTCCTTACTGTTTTTTTTTCCTTTATCATTAGTGGTAATTAATGGTAAATTTCTAACATTGTTCTTTAATTATGTATACCCTATACGGTTAAATCGTTGCGTGTTATGCAACACAGCAGATGGTTTTCTGTACAGAGGGTGTCCTTGTAAACAGTTTGCAAAGGGCAGCTGTTTTGAAACTATTTGCCTGGAATTTAGATAAACTTTTATTGAGTTCAATCCATGAACAAGCTCATGGGTATGGATGCCATGTCTTTGAACTGTTTCTACTCCAGGGTGGAATCATTGTACAGGATACATCTTTAAAATCTTTACAAAAAAATACATTAACTCACGTACAACACAGCTGTCTCTTATTTTCTATTTTTTTCATATATGTCTCTTTATTGCATATTTTGCACTGTACAGTTATGTTATTTTTATTCTAATTCTACATTTTGTTTATTCTTTCTTAGTTAAACATCTTTTGTTTTCCTTCCATATTTATTCTTTATTTCGTAGTCTTTTATTTTAAGGTAACGGGCAGTTGTACAAAGCATTTCACTACATATCGTACTGTGTATAAAATTTGATTTGATTTGATTTGATATATTTTTTTACATGTTTTGCTCTCTTCAGGTAGATCTTGTAAAGTCGGTGTAATACATCCTCATCTTTATGTAGCTGGATTTCCACCATCAAATGAATCAATGGCAACTGGACATAAGTTACGTTTTCTTTGCAGCAATACACATGTACTAAAAGGGTCTACAGAAATAGAGTGTTTAGAAAACGGACAATGGAATTCCTCCTTTCCTACTTGCTCTGGTATGTGCACTTTTATTACTACTAATGTGAGGAAACAGAAATGTGATTATGATGAGGGTTCCTGTTTTTAGGTTGCTGTTGGGAGCAATTTTATATTGCAATTATAAGTAGCATTATGTCTAATGTTGTAGGTTCCTGAGACAGAGGCTCTGTGAACTAGCGTCACATAAAGATTACTGAATTGGATTTATTCCTCAGCTGTTTTCCAGTTTCTGTCATGTTGGGATGTGTGGCAGGCAGGTGGGAAAGAGGACGCAAAATGCAGGGTAAAACTTAAAGTGCAGCTTTTATTGCTGGAGAAAATACTTCCAAAATTAAACTCTCAAAAAAACAAAACACTGAACCTGGGAACTGAAACTGCGATTCAAAACTGGCACATGAGACAAACACACAGCATAGTGAGGGTATGACGCGACAGAGAGAAAAGGAAAATGCAGGGCTTAAATACACTGGGGAGTAATTAGGGAATGAGAAACAAAAGGGAGACAGCTGGGAGAAATTAGGCTCACAAGACAGGGGAGAAGTAAAACTGAACACACTGATGTCAGACTGGGACTATCAAACATACCCAAAACAGTGTCAACTGACACCGTTCAGGAGGCCGACGACACAAAAGTCCAAGCAGTTCAGATGGCCGGCCCGGAGGCCAGCAACAGAGATGGGGCAGTTCAGTGGCCGACCTGGAGGCCAGCGGCAGTGACAGACCAGGTCCGGAGGCGGACCATGCGGGAGGCAGCGGCAGCGGTGACAGAGCAGGTCCGGAGACCGGACCACATGGGAGACAGCGGCGGTGACCTCATTCAGGGGGCCGCCCTCGAGGCCCTTGATGATGTCCAGCTAGAGGCCTCGAAAGTGGCTGGCAGAGGTGAGGAGGTTCAGGCCGAGCTGGATCAGACAGCGGTGTAGCAGACGAGGCAGCTGCAGGTTGTGATGCTGCAGGCGATGGTGTGATAGTTGCAGGTAGTGGCTGAACAGGCTCCTAGGACCCTCCAGCAAAGGCAGGTTGCTGAAGCAGCCCCTCGGACCCTCCGGCAGAGGCAGGTTGCTGAAGTAGCCTCTCGGACCCTCCAGCAAAGGCAGGCTTAGGACCAGCAGGCAGAGAGACCTCTGGCGGAGACGATACGGAACCAGCAGGCGCAGAAACCTCTGGCAGGGATGAGACAGAAGCAGCAGGTGCAGAAACCTCTGGCAGGGACGAGACAGAACCACCAGGCGCAGGTACCTCTGGCAGGGACATGACGGGTTGGAGCAGTGCAGGGCAGTGGTTTTGCTCAGGCAGCAATGGCAGGATGCAGTCTTTAGCTGGCCGAATGAATTCACGAGAACTTCTAGCAGAGGACGGAGGTGCTGGAGTTAAATCGCTTAAGCTTTCTACAGGGACCAATGGCTGAGACAGCCCTGTTGAGCTCCCAGGAAAACCAGGTTGTGCTGGCTTCTTTGTGTCCAGGGGTCCAGAGTTATCTGAGGGCTGCAACTCAGCCTATGGAGAGGCCCTGGGGAAAGTATCAATTTCTAAATAGGCCAGTTCTTGGAGAGCAAGAAAAGTCTTGTTAGGGCCATCTCTATCCTTAGAATGAGTTGGGGGAGATGGTAGCTAAATTGATGGTTGAAACACAACCTGAGCTGTTAAGTGGGCTGCAGGCTGCGCTAATGGCTGGACTGGCGGCAACACACAAGACCAAACGGGGGTCGACCTGACACGAGACCGAGCTGCTACAGGTGACTTGACAGGAGACTGAGCTAGTGGCAGTTGAGCAGAAGACTGAACTAGTGGCAGCTGAGCAGGAGACTGAACTAGTGGCAGCTGAGCAGGAGACTGAACTAGTGGCTGGGCAGCTGACTGAAAAAACATAGCCCCAGAATAAACAGTCCCAAAGTCCGAAACAACAGAAAAAGTGTCCTTCTTGCTCACCACAGCCGGCTGCTTTGACATTCTGGAGTCTGACTGTGGGGTGACGTGGCGGTTGCGCAGCCATTGTTTCCTCCCAGACGAGGTGCTGAAGGAAACCGATGATGGCGGAGAGGTGTAAGCCTGCTCCTCATCCTTGGAAAGAATTGCTGCCCAGAATGAGGCTGGAAAATGGTGGTCGGAGCTGGACATAAAGAGAGAGGAATTCTGTGGCAGCGGACTAGAAATGCCTCTCCTTTGCAGTGGTGTCTGCTGCTGTGTTGCAGGGGGCTCCTTGGTCTGCTGCTGCTGCGTTGTGGAAATGCTGAGTGAACTGGGGGGAACGATGGTTATCCCCAGCATCTTATAAAATGCCTGTGCTGGTGTTAGCTGATTGCTCGCAGGTTCATAGTAGTCCTCCCGGTGCCGCCTCAAGCGCTTTTCTTGGGTCCGGGATGCAGGCGTCAACGGTGTGGAGGAAACGGAAGAGTGGGTAGAAGGGTAAGTGGCAAACGAAGAAGTGCATGGAGGACCCCCAAGAACCAGGCGGGTCCCACCAAAAGTCAAGCGGCGCCCCCTCAACGAGTCCGCTGGATCCATTTTGTGGTTGTGTAGTTCTGTCATGTTGGGCTGTGTGGCAGGACTCAGAAACGGAGGGTAAAACCTAAAGCACAGCTTTTATTGCTGGAGAAAATACTTCCAAAATTAAACTCAGCAAAAAACAACATGACAGAGAGCAAAGAACACTGAACACACTGACATCAGACTGAGACTATCAAAATAAAACACGAAACAAGAAACGAATCGCAAAGATGCAGACTTGACACAGAGAGACAGCTGAAAGAATATAACATATGGCACCCATGGGAAGACAGTGACTTAAGCAACAATTAACATCAGGGGAACAAATCTTAAGAACTAAAGTCATGACCAGAACCAAACCTAGAATAATAATAAGCAAAACAGTACAACTCAAGAATCCGAACATAAATCATAATCTAGAAAATATAAGTAACAGAAAAAGCTGGGTCAAAATGACCCAGATCCATGACAGTTTCCATCTTTCCAATTTTTCCTAATCATTTTATGAAAGAGACACCTCGTTATTTTGAAAATGTCTCCTTATGAATTTATTGTTTTTTATACTGAAATCTTTTACTTTTAATTTTTTTTATATATTAAAAATGGGTAACAAGATAATTTACTGAAGAAGAGGAAAAGTAAAGCTGATTTATGCATACATTTGCATGACATTTGGTTTCTTGTTCATACTGTAAACCTCACAGTAAAAAAGATTCTCTTCTTGAAAACACAGAAATATACAGCCCTTAAGTACCCGCCAGTTTAAGGTGCCAGTTTAAAATACGTCTTTGCTAGTTTTGTTCTCCCTGTTTTACTATAGTTGCTGGAAATTTGTTGAGGTTCAATATAAACGACTTAAACTTAGACCCGATGTTAATCTAAAATTAACTAGGGGATTTAAAGGATTAGTTGTTTGAGGCAAAAAATGTATTTCAGCACAATGAAGCTGGAAATAACTTACAGCTTCCCAGTTATTGACCAGTCATTCTTCAACTCAGCTAAACAATACCAATTTAAAAAAGAGAGCATACTAGCTATTTACTGTGAGTGAAAGCTTTTTGGATTCAGTGCGATAGATGGCAAAACTGCTTTAAAGGAAGGCAATGATATGCAAGAATCAGGTTACATGATAGAAACTTTGTGTGAAAAGCAAAATGAAAATGTGACTAAATCAACTTATTGTGATAAAATAATGTTTAAACCTGATTTTGTTTTCTCTGTTGCTCACATTTTTGTAGGTGAGCAGAGCTGTGGGACACCACCACCTCTTTCAGATGGAGACACCAAAACAATTCCTAAAAAACAGTACCAACATAATGAAAGGGTTGAATATACCTGTCAGCAATACTACATCATGGATGGTGCACCGTTCAAAACCTGTGTGGATGGTGAATGGATTGGAGAGATTAGCTGCATCAGTGAGTTCCAGTGCCTTTATTTTTTCAGATTGCATTCTGTCAAGATAAAACTAAAAAGTAATTTTGATTTCTAGTTTTGAATTTTGTGTATTGCAGAAGTTTAAATTATATTAACAAAATTGTACCAAGCTGCTACACATTACGCTCATTAGCCAACTTAGCTACATTGTGATGATGATTTATTTATAGCACTTACATATTTGCAGCTTTTGAGTACAAGCCTTCTCCAGTACAACACAACACAACACAAAATAGTAGAACAAAGAAGGAGTCGATCAAGAATAATGAGCACGGTAGCAAGCTAACAAGGATAGACTAAAGAATAATAAAGAGCTCTAAAACATACATGGTACTCATGTTAAACAAAATCAAAATAGTCCTGAGTCCTCAAGTGCAGCTTCAACCAACTTCTACAGTGTAGACCATGGAGGGCACCCATTAGTGCCAAAGATTTAGCCCTCAGCTAGTCACATGAAGGAAAGCATCACCAGGAAGCAATTAGAGGAAAGGGAGGCAGTTAAAAATTACAATGAACAAAATGAAAAAATAAGTGTGTACATTCTCTGTCAGTCTTGGATCATTTTGTAATTTGGCCTCTGTACACCACCTCAATGGATTTTAAATAAAACAATCAAACTTTAAGCAAAGTGCAGATTTCCCGAATAAATTGAAGTTGTTAAACAAAGGTATTGTATAATTTTTTATATATGTATTAATGTATTAGTTCCCTATTTTCAGAGGCTCAAAAGTAATTTTACTGCCCAGCGGTTTCATGGCCAGGTGAAGCCTGTCCCCTTGTTATTCCATGACAAATGAATTAGAGCCTGCTCAGCAAAGGAAAAGGCTTAGAAAAAGACAACTAAAATTGATGTCACAGTTTTTATTTTCCTTGGTTAAGAAAAACCCCTTTACAACATCTACAAAAGTCAGGAACAATCCTAATTCAAGGTCAACAATCAGAAGGCGGCTTCATATATGTAAATACAGAGGGTTTCCAACAAGGTGCAAACCTTGAGGTTACTCTGTTCCACAACCCCCGTTCTCTGATAACAGGAGTGAGGTGTCTCACTCTATTAATCTATTACTACTCTCTCAGCGTTACCCTCAGAAGCCTCTATTGTCATTATTCCAGCCAGCATTGGCTGGCAGTCGTGACGCTTACGTCATGGAGGGGCCACCCTTCTCCCTATAAAAGGGTGTGACGCAGCGTCACTCGTCATTCAAGATAAGCTCACCTCTTCCTCGCTTCGTGTAAGGAGTGTGATCTGGTGAGACACCTCATGTTACCAGAGAATGGGGGTTACGGAACAGAGTAACCTGAATTTCTCTTTCAAACATTCGTTTCGGTGTCTCACTATGGAGATATGCAGACTCCCGTATTGCCAGATAAGCCCATCTGAACGACTGACTGCCACCTTAGGTCTCGTGGGGACCCACACATAACACAGTGTGGGCTAGACATGGTGCAGTGACATACAACCTGTAAAACCTTGTAAAGGTCAAAGGTGAAACCCAAGAGGTCACCATACCTCTGGTAGAATGAGCGGTGTCACTCTAACGTCCTCACAACCCACTCTGGCGCAGCTAGAGCGTGCCATCTCTCTATTCTTGCTGACAGGGGCCCCAAAGTCAGGCACTCCACAGTAGATGGGGCTTTGGCTCCCTCTTGTGGCAGAAACTGGTCCTGGGAACCAGACCCGACTGCGCATGCGTGAGCGGCCCGAGCTTGAATAACGTTTATGGGGCTGGACACCACTGAGGAAATCGACCCCGGTGGTGTCTGGGGGTGTGAGGGCATAATGTTTTTCAACATATTTTCTGTGTTTTTCACACATTTTCCACCCACGCCTTTAGCAACATGCCTGGATCCGTCAGGTGAGTTTTTAATAAACAGTGTGTTTTTGTGAGACTGTGACACGCTTGACTCAGCTGAACAGTGTCTCTTCTTTGCAATGCGCTCTGTGGGATCCAACTTGAGTCCCGGGCGCTGCAGGATGGAGACAGAACACACTTCTCAGAAAGGGCCCTGAAGTGACCCAGGGCGGTCCGGTTCCAATCTTCCCGTAGGGGATGTTAGGCAGTCCACCTATTCTTGCGGTCCGACTGCTTGGCTCATGGTGGGGCACCCTGAGCGGCAGCAGGTGGGACGTGTTTCCTAGGCCAGTGTGTGTTAGGGTTCTGTGATTCAAGGGGACCCTGGGCCGCTACCTGTGGAGCTGGGTGGCGAGAAATTTTAAATGTCGGCATGCCAGCTGGACAGCTGGTGACCTGAGAAAACATGCAGCGACTGGGTGGAGGCGAGGGCACAGCCTGGGTCTTCCTAGGGAGACACAACTACAGGACCTCTCCCTCTTTCCTTTTCTCCTTGCACCATCTTTGCATGGTGGCAATTGTGGTCCTGAAAAGGCCAACGGGGTTGATGCTTTCATCCAGAATGTCACATTTTTCTCTTTCCGAAAGCCCTGACAAGTTCAGCCATCTTGCCCTCTCCTGCAGGACGATGATGCTGAGAGCTCTGCCCGCTGCTTGTACTGCTGCTCTAGTGAGGTGGAGACACTGGTCCATAACGACGCCCAGCTCTTCCCACAGCTCACTAGCATCGGGGTTTGCAGCAGTCTGGTTCTGGAGCTCCGCCGAGTAGGGGAGCCTTTTACCCTCATATCGTGAGATGGAGGTGTCGGGTGTCACCGCAGGTCATGGGATTGCCAGCTTTTCAGCTGCCGGTTTTGCAATGTCAAACAGCTCCATGCCACGGAACTATGTGCCAGAGTTATCACAATCGGCCCTTTGTGTCACAGAATTCCAACCAGAGGAGGCAAAGAAAATGTCATCATCCTCATCTGAAACGAGATGTTCCGACGCTCCCCCAGAAGATTCGCTCATCATTAGCCTCAGGGGAATCGGACAACATAGCTTCGCAGCTGACCTTGGCATCGTCCACCAGCGGGAGGACGATATCCATCTCGTCGCCCCAGCTGGTGCCTGGTGTTCCTAACTCAGTGTGCTCCATTGGAGGGGCGACTGGAGACAGCATTGGGTCCTTCTTCGACAGGCTAGCCTGGCGGGCTAGCCTTCGATGAAGGCTTTTCAGGGTGAAGCGAGCGCAGTGTTCGCACGAACCCGGTGTGGAAATAGTCGTTTGGGCGTGTTGCAGCCCGAGGCACATCACACAAGCATCGTGTGTATCCGAACCTGAGATTTTGCAACCACAAAAAGAAGCGAGAAGAGGAAATTGAATGACGAGTGATACTGCTTCACACCCTTTTATAGGGAGAAGGGTGGCCCCTCCCTGACGCAAGCATCACGACTGCCAGTCAATGCTGGCTGGAATAATGACATAGAGGCTTCTGAGGATAATGCTGAGAGAGCGTTCCCCATAGTGAGACACCGAAACGAATGTTTGAAAGAGAACACTGGTTACACTCAAGAACAGTAAAGATAGATTCGACTTCGAAAAAACAGCTGCACAGTTTGGTGCATGTTATTCACCAATGGACTTTGTGGTAAAACTTCAGTTAAAACTGACATCAATGAGTGAAAAAGTACATTTATAAACAGCAAGTTATAAAATCATTTTACAATTAATTCTTTGTAATCAACTCATGTGTTCAGATTCCTGGATTAAAATGATGTTTTTCTAAAATAAATAAATGTGATAAACAAAAATGAGCAAAATTATCTTTTGAGTAACTCTTATTGTTAAAAATGCCTTTCATAGAAGCATATCTTAGTGACAGCGTGTAAAATTGTTATGGTCCTCAGTGACGTTTTTTTGTTTGTTTGTTTGGGTTTTTTTTTTTTAGTTTTTACGTCCTACTCCGTGAGTCCAGCTTTTGGGTTTTACCTCGCTTGCCACACAGTAAATAATCATCATAGAGAAATTAGATGATTTCATTTATAATTACACAGGGGAAAATATTAATTACTTACATAGTATGTTTCAAATCATGGCCACCAAGTGCTTTAAAGAACACAATGAAATAGTTTCATGGTTTTTGATTCAATTAATTTCTATATTCCCATATTTTGCTAACATTAAAAGACTATTTATCTTTTATGTCTTACAGAACCCTGCACTGTGAATCGAGAAGACCTGAACAGACATAATATTAGGTTCAGATTTACGAGAAATGATAAATTGTATGCAGAACATAATGATGTAATATCATTCGTCTGTACCAGTGGAAGACCTGTTGGAACACTGGAAATGCGTCAGAAGTGTGAAAATGGTGTGATACGTTTTCCAACTTGTCAGTAAGGAGGTGTTGATGTACTACATTAGTTAAACATGAGTATACAAATGTGAAAATAATAACCAGAGTGAAGTACTAGTGCAGTTGTGATCATTTTAATAAAAGCATATATGCTCAGTCTGTTTCCTGCCTCCTCATGTTTTCTGTGGATAAATCCTGTGCCACAGATGTAGAATAGAATCTGCCCTTACTTGGCTTATGCATGTGCATTTTGTTATTAGAGAGGATGCATAGAAATGAATGATTAAAATACAATTAAATAGAAAAAAGTTGTACAAATCTGCCCAGCAACTGGATGGTGAAAATAAGTGACATTGAGATATTCTCTGGCGTGCTGGACCTCAGGTAGAATCTGTTTAGCTTTGAAAATCTCTGCATCAGCTGAGATACTCAAAGCCTAACACAGGTTTTGAGAACACTTCACAAATTTGGATACAGCGCCTGGAAGGAGCTGTCTGCAAGTCCCTGCATTGTTGGCACACCAGTTATCAATTACTCGCTGAGGATGTTGATATTTAAGGCTGGGAAGCAGCAGTACGGGTCTTCGCTGGAAGATTAAGTGAGACAATTTATGCGGACCTACTGGTTATATGATCATACTATGAATAGTAGCCGCCATATGGGCATATCTCACCTGTTTCTGTATGCATCTGGACTCGAGTCACCAGACCTCCCTAGCTATTACAGGAAGGAGTTGCGTACATATTTTGAATTGGCAATGATTCATAAATTCTTATTTTTGTGTTACACCACTGGAAGGAAGCCCTTGGCACAGCTGCATAGTGTGTGTTTCTGCAGTAGGGTTAACTACACAGAGGGTATATTTGATTGTTATCATCATTGTTATCATTTCTATGTTAATAACTTGTGTTTTCTTAATTCTGAAGCTTAACGCCTAATGTGGAGGGGACTGGGTGCTTTGCTGTGGGGATCTTCAGTGTGCTGTGGTTACTTAAGCATCCCCGGTTTAAACTGCATTTTCTAAAAATACTGTCGTGCCATATCTGACTTGCTCTCCAAGTGAGTGGAGGTCTTCCCAATGTTGAAACAAGACAGCCCAGTGAAAGCACTACTGAAAGAGTTCAATTGCAGCCTATAAAAATTAGCAGTGAAAATGGCTCACAAATCTAAATGACATTAAAAAATAGCCTGGCCATTTTTTTTCGGAATAGACAGTGCTGTTCTTATCTTTTAGCGAAGAGTAAAGGTCAGTTAGTAGAGTGAGAGTGTGTCAGTGTTCAGGGTGATGACCCTGCTCGCTTGCCAGTAAAAGCTTTAGATATCTGGAAGTGACGTGAGCTGCCTGAAAGAAAACATTTTAAAAGTCGTGTGCTTTGTACACATAACCACCAATCCTGTCCTTCTCCATAGCACTTGTACAATAGGAGTCCAAGATTGTATTTAAATATAGACATTTGGACAGAGCCACTGGGCAGTCTATACCGTGACCCGATCTCTCTGGGCAGACTAGAGCTGGGGGAGGTCACTGAACACTAAAGTTACTGGAATTGTATTCAGGAAACATGATGAGTCACTCACTATGTTTTTAATCTTTGTGTATTTTTCTCTTCTTTTCCCTTTTTAAAAAGTAAAATTAAAATTGTATTTATATAGCACCTTTCAAGAAAAATCACAAAGTGCTTCACAGAAGCTAGAACATAAAACATAAAACTATATTTTACACTGTCTTGTGTATTAGCATGTTCAACGCTTCCAGATGTTCCCAATGCCCAAGTAACACAAGAGACAAGAAAAGCTCAGTATCAAACAGGAGACATGATACATTTTGATTGTGAACCTGGCTATAAATCAGCTCTCACCACTAAATACATATGTAAAACTGAGGGCTGGCAGGCACTCCACCAGGGGTCGTGTTACCGTGAGTTCAAATGCTTTCTGTTCTTCTCTTACTCTCATGAGAATGACTACAGTTCAATAAACATAGATCATTAGTAGGAGTTTAGCATGATTTATTGATATGTAGAATTCAATTTATGTTTTTGATGACTAAACTCTGATGGCCCATCACAGCAGAAGGGAATCACAGCAATGAAAGGGATTAGGTTGGGCCCCCCCAAAGTCTAGATACTGGTGTTGGAAATGAAAATGGAGGCTTGGATGGAAGCCTGGGAGAATTACAGATGGGCACTGAGTTTTAAAGTACATGGAATGGAGGCTGGCTTAATCTCCTTGGACATATAATCTAATTTACTAAGATTTTGAGGAAACAGAAACGAGCTGTGACTATGACCAGGGTTTTTGTTTTTAAGTGGCTGTTGGGAGCAGTTTTGTATTGCAGGGAAACATCAGCATTCTGTAGCAGTTGTCTTGCTGCCCTTGTATCACATAAATCCTTTTTTCTAATGATCTTGATGAACTGTGTCAAGGTCATTATAGGAAGTATTGTAATCCTAATCCTATATTTTTGAGGCTGATCTGCTGTTTACGTCTAATATTGTAGATTCCGGAGACAAAAGCTGTTTTGAACTAGCATCACAAAAACATTACTGAATTGGATTCATTCTTCAGCTGTTTTCAAATTTTCGTCTATCCATCTTTCCTAATCATTTTAAGAAAGAGACACCTGTCTTGTTGAAAAAAGTCTCTGTAAAGCAGGACCCCCCAAGGTGGAGCATATAAACTTGCCGCACACAGTTGTCAGCGCGCTTAAACTTTATTGTGACAATGTTACTGTGGTTTTGGCCCTAGGCTCCGAAAACAGGCACTCCGTCTCACTGTCACACCTTCCCAGTCAGCTGTCACTGTCAGAAAAGCAGACACACAGTCAATTTATGCACCTGTGCACCTATTCTACCCACCTCCGCACCGCCAAATGAGCTCACTGTGACATTTTCTGCACTGCAGCAGGCCAGAGACCACGCTCCCGCCACAGTCTCCTTATAAATTTATTGTTGTTTTATATTGACATTTTTTTACTTTCAATTGTTTTTAAATATTTTAAATATTTTGAAAATGTGTGTTAACACAATAAGTCCCAGCTAAACAATACCTACTAAAAAAAAAAGAGCACACTACCTATTTAGTGTGAGTGAAAGTTATTTGGATTCATTGTGATAGATGGCAAAACTGCTTTAAAGGAAGGCAATGATGTGCAAGATAGAAACTTTATGTGAAAAAGTAAAATGAAAATGTGACTAAATTAAGGTATTATGACAAAATAATGCTTAAATGAAAAATGATGCGTGACAGTAGATCACAGTGAAAATGTGATTATTGTGACAAAATAGTAACTAATGTGGTTTTTGATTTTGCTCTATTATTGCCAACAATTTTTAGCTGCCAGAACTTGTGGGACGCCAGCACGTCTTTCAAATGGAAAGACCAAAATACCGACAAGAAACACGTACAGACACAATGAAAAAGTTGAATATGTCTGCAACAGAGACTACGGCATGGAGGGCGGGCCGTTCAAAACCTGTATCGATGGTCACTGGGTTGGAGAGATAAGCTGTCACCGTG
>VUQR01035448.1:1994-20696 GCA_015108515.1 Hemichromis elongatus
GCTCAAGACCCACCTTTTTAATTTAGCTTTTACCTAATGTTTATTTATTTTTTTTTTTTTTTTTCTCTCCTTTTTTTTTTTTTTTATTTTTAATTTATTTTTTTTTTTTTTTTTTTTTTTTTTTTTTTTTTTTTTTTTTTCTGCTTCTTTTTTTTTTCTTTTTTTTTTTTGTTTTGATTTTTTTTTTTTGCTGTTTTCTCTATTTTCCCTTTAGGTTCTTTTTGGGCTTCCAGCATTTTCTTGCTTTTATAGCATCATTGTCTTCATCTTTCTCTTTTGACTCCTGTGATCCACTTTTTTCATCTTTAAAGGATTTTGTGCATCATTATTTGCACTCAGCTTATCTGTTACCTCTTTATAGAATGCTGCAATCTTGTTCAGTTTGTCGATTGTTGTCTTGTTTTTGATCAGAAATCTGCACATAATTACTTATTCGGCAAGCACATTTTCTGTGGTCAGCGTAAATATTTGTGCATCTTCTTTTAATTTGGGAGCCAATCCACCTTTCAGAGAAAGATGGTTTTCACTGTTTGTATCCACAATTTCCTTCTTTTGCCGTTAAAAGAACTAAAAATAATTGTTTTAACAAAAAGATGAGGCCTTGGTTAACAGATTATGATGTTTCTTGACAACAATGCACCCTCTTGTGGCAGATAGCTGCATAACATTTAGGACATAACAATTTACTGCCACTGGGCATCAGTTAAACAGGTTAAACGACTAGTGTGCATCTGGTAGCGACTAGTGATAATAGCGACAGTTAGTCATCTAGTCAAGTACTCAAGATCCCTAGTGTATAGTGTGTATTACCAGAGGTTTCTTCCTGTTACAAAGGGGTTTTTCCTTCCCCCTGTCACCAAGTGCTCGTTTAAAGGGGCTCAATGGATTGATGTTTTTTTTCTATGTTATTATAGTGTCTTTACCTTACAGAATACACCTTGAGGCAACTCATGTTGTTATTTGCTGTTATATAAATAAAATTTAAATTGAGTTGAATTTAGCCCTTCACTTAGGTGTATTTGGTGTGATTTCCCTGTTCATTAATATTGTATGTCTTCCTCTACTTTGAGTAAACAAGCTGCTGTTTCACAGTTATTCAAACACAAAAATACATTTGTTTCTGTAGCAAGCTAACATTAAAATTTAGCACATGTCTTGGGGACCACAAGGCTTCTGTATATATAACTGTAAACAATGTACTTGCTGAAGATTGTTGCTCAACTTGTCAAGATGGAATGATTCACAGCCAGCCTGTTGAGCTGCCTGGAGCTCGTGGTTCAGAACCACACCACAGCTGCCCAGAAGCAGCTGCTTCCTCCTTGCGTATCTATGCACTGGCAGCTGGGATGGCCCTTTCAGATAGCACAGACATGAAATCATCCCCCTCACCTGCTCTGGGCTTGGTTCAGCATGACGAGCACCCTGTGCAACAATTGCCCCTGGCCATGTTGTCTATCAGAAGGCAAACCTCCTTCCCTCTGAACTGTTCAACCATAAAACACTTAAACCTGAGAGGAAATAAAAAACAGATAAGAAGGGCAAACCTCTGATTTTACCCGCCTAACAGTATAAGAAGAGATTGAAGATTGAGCTGAGATTAAGGCATCCACAGCAGAATTCTTCCAGACACGGGGATACAGTGTGGCATTAAGGTAATTAAGGTGATGTTTTGCAGCAGCAAAGACGTGCTTGTGACTCGGAATGTAGAACGGCAGCTGTGCAGTGACACATAAGCCCCCCTTCACAGCTTATCACTGATTGTGGCAAGTCCTTGGTTGTGACCTTGCTGTCTCTCTTCCTGCCCACGCTGTTGTGAGCTGAAGATGGTTGACAATCAATTCTAGCCGTGTGTGCTGCAGAGGAAGGCAGCATATGGCAAGACATGATTTACACACAGACAGAAGCTCTCCCTGATCTGCCCCCCTTCAACTCACAAACAAGCACTTACACAAATTATCATGTTCTGCGCTGCTGCAGATATTTCTCGAGAATGTTGGATCCAGGTCTGGTTCACCACAATGATGAAAGCTGCAGTTCATAAAGCATTAACAGTAATAGATAGGTTTTTAATCAGTGTGTCTTCAAGGAATATACATGTACTGTACAATAAAACTGTTTCTATTTTCTGTAATCGTTCCATTAATTATTATTTATTATTTTTCTCTTATCAGTAAATATTATTTTAAATATTATTATATTACTATTTTAAATGTATTATTTTGAGTTATTCTGATGTAAATGCTAGAGGCCAAATTCCAACTTCCTTGTATAAAAACAAAACCAAACCCCAACACATAATTCTTAGCATTTTCTGATTGTGCAGTAGCCTTAAACACATTATAAAGGAATCTTTAATCGAATGGGGTAGCCAAACGCTAGTGTACTCCTAGTGGTGGTCCCAAGCCTGGATAAATGGCAATGGTTGCATCAGGAAGGGATGCTGGCATAAAATCTTGGGCAAATCTAACTTGGAGATCATAAAGAATGATATTTTCCAGATTGGTTGAAGCCCATATTAACAACAACCAACTCTGGTGCTGTTGGTCAACTGGGTGCTTGTGGAAACTCGAGCTGCTACTAGCCAAAAACTAGGGAAAAGAAGTAGGAGAAGGCATGTTTGGAGGCAGAGAGATGGAAGGAAAGGTAGGAGTGTGGAGGTGAGAGTAAGCACTTTAAATGTAGGGATTATGACTGTGATGAGCAAGAACTGGCTGATATGGGAAGGTAGATGTATTGCATGTGCAGGAGACCAGGTGGAAGGAAGGCAAGGCCAGAAGCACCAAAGGTTGTTTTAAATTGTTCTACCATGGTGTAGATAAGAAAATGAAAGGAGTAGGGGTTATTTTCGAGTTTGTGTACAAGAAGAGTGTCAGACAGGATCACAAATTTGGAGCAGGGATTTAAAGAGGTGATGTTAAAAGTTGTCAATGTGCATCCCCCAAAGGTTGGAAAGAGGAGAGAAAGAGGAATTTTGGAGAAAGTTAGATGAAGTTGTAGAGAATGTCCCTAGGGGTGAGAGACTGATGATTGAAGCAGACTTCAATGGACATGTAGGTGAAGGGAGCAGAGGTGATGAGGTGTTGGGTAGTTATGATGCTGAGGAAAGAAACCTGGAAGGACAGATAGTGGTGGATGTGGTAAAAGGTGATAAATGCGATGGGGAACATGCACTTTAAGAAGAGGGAGGAACATAGGATGGCGTATAGGAATGAAGGAAGGTGCATACAGGTGGACTACTATTTTATGCAAATAAAGCTCTCCAATATCTGAAAGAGTTGGTGGCAGAGGAGAATGTAGCTAAGCAACATCAGATGGTAGTCTGTAGGATAACTTTGGATGATGATTAAGGGGTGAATGTTGAAGAAGTAAGAGTGTTGCTCAGAGTTCAGGAAGAAGTCGAGGCAGGCTCTGGGTAATGGTGAAGAGTTACCAGGTGACTGGAAAAGTACAGGTGAGGTAATGCTGAAGAAATCTTCCAAGAAGGTCTATCCTCATCCGACATAGGAAAGAGGACAAGGACCTGGCCTTCTCATCCAACATAAGTGTCTGATCTCACAAATGCACTTTTGGAAGAGTGGTCAAAAATGACCATAAACACACTCCTAAACCAGAAGAGTTGAAGCTGTTATAGCTGCTAATGGTGGGCTGACATCATATTAAACCCTACAGATTAAGAAGGGGATGTTACTGATGTTCTTATGCATGTCAGGAAAGACAAGCAAATACTTTTGACAATATAGTGTAACTGTGGAGATATGAAGATGTCCAGGAGAGAGGGCAGTGTTTAACACCAGAATATTTTATACAATCTGTTAGAGTGAGAGGATGCCTGAGGAATGGAGAATAAGTGTACTGTTATTAATTTCAAGAACAACAGTGATGTGTAAAACTTTAATAATGGTGCAGGAATTAACATATGGGAAAGAGTTACTGATGCTAGATTAAGAAGAGAGTTGAAGATCAGTGAGCAGCAGTATGGCTGCTCACTGAAAGACTACTACTGATGTAATGCTTTGAGAGCATTGATGGAAAAGTATGCTGAAGATTAGAATAAGTTACAGTGTGTCTTTGTAGATCTAGTGAAATCATTTAATAGGGTGTCAAAAGACGAAGTGTGGGACTGCATAAGAAAGCGTGTGAGAGTGATGCAGGACTGTGGTCCCCAACCCCCGGGCCATGGACCTCTACCGGTCTGTGAGTCCTTTGGTACCAGGCCGCGAGAGTTGAGGCTCGGGTGTGAAATTCATGGTTTTCGGGGGTTTTATCGTTAACTCGGTTTTCCCTGGGTTTTTTTCTCATGAAAAGTTTATTGTTCTAACAGTATACCATCATGTTCATACAATAAACTTTTTACATGTGAACAATATAATATCACGTTATTACAATATACATAATTATCACGTTTGTACATTATAATTATATAAATATGTATATTGTAATAACGTGATATTATATTATTCACACATGAAAAGTTTATTGTACAAACATAAAAGTATATTGTTAGAACAATAAACTTTTAACATTATAACGTGATATGGCTCTATTATTCTTTTTGCATGGGTGGCAGTTCTATGCTTCTGTAGAAATGTTACCTACAACTAAAACCTAAAAATCTTAAAAAATCAAATAATAATTAGTTATTAGCCACAATAATTAGTTACTCACCTTAACAAAAGCCTTTTTAGGAAAATTATTAGATGCTTCTTTTCATGACTTACAGTATGCACTTAAACATGGGCTGTTTAAACTTTTGGTTACACTCTTCTTTAGCAATACTCCATAAAGTGTAGTTTTCTAATACCCTCAGCAGACCAAGCAAGAGAGCAGTTTAGTTAGGCTTCATCACCCTTTCCAGCCTCTTGGAGGCATTTCATCTTTAACTCGAACACTTGGAAATAGTGGACGTTCAGCTCACTTTTCACAGAAAACTTCACCATAATGATATTTTTATTTCCAGCGACATGGCCTAAATGATTTCCTGTGCTAATGCAATGGGCTTGGCCATCCCTAAGGCAACAGTGCTGTGCTCATTAGCGTTTCTTGTCATGAAAGTTGTGAAAAAAGAAAAGCACTGAATAGGGTCGTTAAATACATCATCAAAGAGGTGTGTCTCTGCTCTCGTTATAAGTTAAGATAATGCAAAACAAAAATAAAAAATTCACCAATTGCAGTGGAAGGAAGGGGGTTATATGCAGGGAAAACGCTGCCAGTGTTTTTGTGTATTTCTGTTTTTCTATCTAATTACCAAGTCGTAATGACTTTTCCATTTCTAAGTAGGGAATTTAATTTTTTGCAGCTAATAACACCAGTTGCGTTAGTTCTGGTGTGTGTAGAATATAGCCATTAATCTCAGAGTTTAAAAGCTTTTGCACTTTATTTACACTTTTTAAAAATTGATTTAATGAGAGAAATCCAAAAGTAATAGCATTTACCTGGAATCACTTTATGACCCCGATTATCGAATACATGTATTTGTCACCATTAATCACAGCCACATGCGACTAATGAGACACGTGTTAATTTATTACTATAAATGCATTTATTTGTTGAAATAAATGCCTGATAAGTAAATGCTAATCAAAGGCAAACTATAAATATTTAATTAATATTATTTCAGTATTCATGAAGAATAAATTGTGTACTGCATCACTTTTACCTATGGTTTAAGTTTTATATACATACATACAGTAAATATCCACTAGAGGGCAATGTGTCCAATGCATTCAATCTGATGTCACAGGTTTCATAAGGGCGACAAACCACACAAAGAGAAATGACAAAGAGTCAGTTATTACACCGCGTGCTGATTGGAAGAGTGAAGCACCAGCAAATCTGATCATTACCGTGATATAAATCCATCTTTCCCTCCACCCCTCACCTCTGCATTTTCACTTGGAGCTATGAAAAAAAATAACAAAATTTTTTTGCGATTACTCTTTGCCTCACATTTTTGTGTAATTTGTGTGTTTTGGGGGGTTTTGTCCTTACTGATTAACCCTTGCAATGTCATTTTTCAAATTAAATCCAGCAGTGATGCAGCTTGCTATTAAGTATTATAAATAATCAAATTATAAGAGAATTAAACATTATTCCTGTTAGATTTCACTCTGTTTTTAGCAATTACCACAGAAAAAATGAATTCTACAGAACAGAAAATACAAAATAGCATTTTTTTAATTGAGTAATAATTGATATAATAATGTGTAATATCGTTACGATCAACATCATTTTGTTTGTTTGTTTCCAGTAAAGAGCAGGCTGCCTGCCTCCTCTCCCACTATATTTTCTATTCCTCTCTCTCTCTCTCTCTCTCTCTCTGTCCCCTCCATCCCCCCTCCTGCTATCTGTTCCCCCTCCTGTGGGATCATGGGAATTGTGCAAGTAGCGTGGCGTTCCACGCTCTGCCCGCGGCGCTCCAGGAGGAGGCGTGCAGTAATGACCTGCTCCTCAGCTCGCTCGCCATCATCGCCCTCACAATTAATTCCCGCCTCGCGTTCCTCTGTGACGGTGGGGGGTGAGAGTGTGGGCTCCCTCATTAGAGCTCCTTGTAATGTGTCTGGCAGCAGTTCCCATCCTGCCACTTCTGCCCTTCCACTGCTGCTACCATGTTTGTTTTATGGATGCCTGCCTCTGTGCTTTCCTGCCTCACGGAATGACTGACACCGAGTGCAAAAGTGTGCCTGCTCTGTGTTTTTATCCATCAGTGCTGCAGGAACGTGCAAAGGTATATTTTCAGCAGGTTTTTCCAGGTCTATCCGGCTATCAACAGAGCCTCTTTAAATCACAGTCATGAGAATAGCTAATGCGCTGCCATACTGTAATATCCACAGAAACAAGTGACAATGGTTTCAATGACTGGTGACACCACGGTGGTCTGCAAACTGAACTTTTAAACCGAGTGGAACAGAGTCTGACCTGAATTTCAACTCTGACTATGACCAAGGATGTTTTACAGTTTCATCATACTGTAGTCTGCTTCACATGGTTGGCCAACCAGGATATTTTCCAGGTGGTAATTGTGAAAGTGTGGCAAGCACATAACGCATAATAAGATGTTTTTACCTCATTCTGTATAGAAATTCAACCTTCCATGATGAGTGGTTTCTTAACCACTCATCCAGTTCAGGGTCATCTCGTGGCTAGAGCCTATCTCAACTGTCATAGTGCAAAAGGTGAGGTAGCCCAGGGATAGGTAATGTCTATCACTTTGACTAACACAGGGTGTCTCCCTGTGTGAAGCAAACATCTGCACCCTGTGGATTCAAACCCAGGACCTTGCGTTTTGGCAAAAGTGCCAAAGTTCACTTCTGTGCTGCTTCTGTAATGTATAATGTAGGTTGTTTTTGTTGATGTGCAAGCCACATTTTTTTGCACTATTCTCATGAAAAGGGGTGTCTTTGAACTGCTATAACTGGATGGACTGACAACTAATCCATGCCAATGTAAAAAATGCAGAACAAAACTAAAATGTTTTCCCTTTTTTAATCTAGAAAAAGTACAAGTAAATTCAGAATTCAGAATTAATTAACCATCCATTTACAAAACTGATGAGGAAAAGCCTAAAATATCTTAGATTTGTTTCATGTCTTTTGTCATGTCATGGCTTTAAAAAATCCTGTCATCAATCACAGAAAGGCACTGGCGCACTACTTAGCTTAGCCATCTTAAGAGGTGTTGTATGGCAAGTCATTGGTAACGTCTATAATGGCTATAAAACTCACAATGATTTAGGCTCCATCCATTTCTGGCTCAGGTGACCTTAACTATTTGTCTCTTGGCGATATCTGTTCTTCTCAACTCAAGCCACAATGTAAAAAAATGAAAGAACTCAATATCCTGAAAAAAGTTATTTACTTCACTGTTTCACTGTTTAGATTTCAACTATATTCAACACAGAACATCAAAAATTTCCAATATTTATGCATGAAAACTCACTGAATTTCCCCAAATCCGAGGAGTACATAGGATAGAAAACAGGTGTGTTCAGTCCTTCAGACTGATAAGCTTCATCCTGAGCTTTTCTGTGTGTGTATTGTTTCTAACAGGACCTTCTGTGGCATTTTCACTTGTAGAAACCATTTAAAATGACTTTCTGTTACAATGGAGTTCATATTAAAAATGGATAGGCGAGTGTTTGTACACACGCCCTTCTAAAGTAGCACAATCAAAGACGACTTCTCTACACTGTCAGGGATAGTTTGGTGAGTTGTGCTCCATGTTCCTTCAACACAGAGCCTATTCACTGTCACGGTTGTTCAAGACTGTTTTGCTGTATTACATTGATTTTTTTCACTGCTATTGTGCAGGAGACGGATTCAGCATCTGCCATTGTGGACTTTGTCAAAGCCAAGGCTGCGGCTCAGAGGTTGAGTCAACACGCAGATAAATAGTGGCTAGTTCTGGTTGACACTGCTATGAAGTATAAAAAGTTGTATTCATTTCACCTTATATTTGTGAGATGATCACTGTAATAAGCGGGTTTGTGTGTATGTGTGTATCATGTCTCCCAGTGGAGCAATTGTCCTGCCAGTTTTGTTTTTTTTAGTCAAAAACATTAACAGTTGTACTTACAGAACTGCAAACCCCTGTGTATGAAAATCTTATTATCCATCCAGATAGCTGATGCATGTTGGAGATCATTTAAATATAAACTTAGCAGATGGTAGAAAATCTTGCAAGTGATCTATAAGTGTCATAGTTTCATCATAGTTTTTGTCCTAGTGCATTAGTTTTTATTTAGTTATTGTCTTGTTTTTGTTTAAATGAGGTGTTGACAAAAGGCATTGGTCAATGAAACACTGATATTCACTGTCTCATTTTTCCTCTCAGCAAGTTTGCTTCATCTGACTTTTTTGATGTATTCATGGTTTTGTGCATCATGTTTATTTTATTTCCAATTAATTCATTAATTAATTGCTTAAAATTATTGATTCAGAAGACTCTGTTCTATAGATCTACCTCAATAGTTTAGTTTAAAATGTTGTCGTAGCATTTTGGCCGTCTTTTTCCACTGTAAAGTATCACCAGTGTAGTGCTTTTCCTCTGCATTGCTATTTAGTCTGCCCAAGTTTAAAACAGCTTTTTCTTTGCTCATGGAAATCAGCAAATTATTAGAAAATTTTTAAAGATATATAAAAAATGTATTTGTATACATAAATATCAACTTTTTAATATTATGTTCATCATACTCAGTACTTGGAGATGATCACCTTCAGCTCATTTGTATTTTAGGGACATCAAATATAGTAATAATATGGCCAGAAAACCATTTGGTACTAGTTTTGGTTCTGTGACCAGGTGCTAGGTCCTCCTGGAAAAGAAAATCAGCATCTCCATAAAGCTTATCATTAGATGGTTGTGTTGATAAATGGCTGTGTTGACACTGAGCCTGATAAACACATTTGACCAACTAACCAACACCAGCAAATGACTTAGCATCCCAAATCAAACTTCAAACATGTTACATTCTGGTCATCTCCATTCTTCCTCTCGACTCTAGGATCCTGAATTTCCAGTTCTTGTTCTCATTAGCTCAGATCTTATGTTGGCTTCTGATGTTGTCTCCAATATCAATGCATTGATATTAGGAATGTGACAGGAATTGTAGCCCCTTAGCTGGAGATGTGCGATGACGCCTGAGGCACTGACTCAGTCCGTTCCTTGTGAAACTCTCTCAAGTTCTTGAATAGACTTTTCTTGACAATCCTCTCAAGGCTGCAGTCATCCCCATTGCTTCTGTACCTTTTCCTATGACTTTTCCCCCTTTCATTCAACTTTTAATTATTTGCTCTAATAAAGCAATCTATGAACAGTCAGCCTTTTCACCAGTGACCTTGTCCTGTAGCTCACCTTCCTTGTGGAGGATGTCAATGATCATCATCTTAACACCTGTCAATTAACAGTCTTCTCCATGATTGTGGTTATGTGTGCTGAACTACATGAAGAGATAAATGGCATTTGTACAGTTTGACTAACAATTTACTCACACTCTAAAATAAATATTGTGATAATTATTTGAGATTCCATATTTCTGATTTTCATGAGTTGTAAGCTGTAATCATGAAGATAAAAGAAAGGATTCAGATGTCTTCATTTACCTGTGACGAATTAGACGAATAAGTTGAATAAGTTAGAGATGCTAAAAAAAGCAATACATCATTTTTAAGAACTTTATACTACAAAGACAATATTTTATATGATACTATGCTGATGCCTTTTCTTTGTAACAAATTTCTAAAAGTTCTAATAACAAATTAGTTACACTGGTTATTTATAAATGATCTGTTCGGAGATATCATATCTAGATGTATGGTAGTTAGGGTGAACTAATGCAACTAGTCAGGTGTACCAGTTGTAATCTTCCAAATCATGGATATTATTTAAGAAAAATACATAAACCAACAACATGACTAACAGCAAATCAGGATTTATGATCACTCTACTTGCATGGCTGGATATGTGGATATCATTAAACAGACAACAGATTTTATGTTAACAGCTGATGTAAATGTGGTCTTTATATCTATTAATACTTATTTAGGAACAAAGACAAAGCATTTTTATTATTTTTAGAAATATTGTCATTTAATGGTAAAATCACTGCAGCAGTGGCTTCTGTGATATGACAGTGTCATATCCAGATGTAAACACTTAAAAAAAAAATCAGACAAGTGTGAGTGCACACAAACCGAGTCACATCCAGAATGTGACCTATAGGTTTAACTAGGTGTTTCTAAAAGATATTTGTGTTTGCTAAAGGTGTTTGTTCACCCACGCTGACAGATGAGCAAGGCAACCATGTTTACACATATTAACTCAAAAGTAAAGGCATCCTGACAATTCCTTTTCATGAAAGGAGAAACTCTGAATTTGAATCACTTGTCAGTGAATGTATTTGTTTAATGTATGTAAACATATGTAGATATGAAATTGGTTTGTTGGGTAGACAATAAATGTATACATATTCAGGGTCTGAGAGGGTCAGTGAGTCTCTGGTACTGTCCAAAAGACTTGACAAACCCATCATTTCTTTATATTTTCATAGGGAAATTGGAAATAGGTTCAGCAATTTATGGAAGCATGGAAACATACATGGAAATATGGCATATAAGGCAAAAACATAGGTTGTACAATTCTAAGGAGCTGAAGAAGAATATTTGGTATGACCATCTTTGCTATTAAAAGCCGCCTAGTCTCTCTTTAGGCAGGCTTTCTTGTCATTTATTTAAATAGTCCTTAGAATTAGGTTTCCAGGCTTCTTGAAAGCGATTCAAAGCTCCTCTTTGTCGGATGTTAGCTGTCCTTTGTTCCATTCTCCGTCAAGATGATCCCACACTGCTTCAATAATGTTGAGGTCCAGGCTCTGGGGAGGCCAATCCATGACCAAGTATTTATTCTGTCCAGGTATGTTTTTATTGCATTAACCGTGCTTTTGGGATCATTGTTACACTGAAAAATAAAAACAGCTGCCCATCAGATGTTTCCCAGACGGTGTTGCATTAGATCAAAACATTTCTGCATTCACAATTCCATCAATTTTAAAAGAACAGCAACACTGAAAACCTCAAACCATGGCAGAGCCTCCATTGTGTTTAGAAATGGCTATAGACACTGTTCTGCCTCTCTCCTGACCTTCATCGATACATACTGATGATGATTTCAACCAAAAATGTTATATTTGGAGTCATCATCCTAATTTTCAGTTCAGTTCTTGTGTAATTTGGCATTCCTCAGTCTTTTCTCCCTGTTTTTAAGAATGGCTTCTTGACAGCCACCCTTCCACTGATACTATTTCTGATTCAGCTTCTGAAAACTCAAGACTTTTGCACAATAATTCAATTCAGTTTTATAGCAACAAATCAGCACCAAATCACAACAGCAGTCGCCTCAAGGTACTTTATATTGTAAGGTAGACCCTACAATAACACATACAGAAAAGACCCCCCAAATCATATGACCCCCTATGAGCAAGTACTTTGGTGACAGTGGGAAGATTACACTATGAAATAAGAAGTTATATGTTTTTAATTAAAAACACCATTGTGTGGTGGAACAGGAACAGGAAGTGATACTCTACCGCAGAGAGAATGAACACCAAGTGACAGCGCCACCCAAGGGAAGACCAAATAAGCAAAGTTTAAAAAAAGAGAGAAAAATCTGTTTGTTTGTTTTTTAAACTCTTTCCCTGTTTCCTCAAAGCAACACCAAAGAGCCAAAGCAGTATATTAGACTGCCTTAAAAGCAGTTCTTTTCCTATCTCCACCTCTGAAAATCTGTAAAAGTGTCCTGTGGTATCTGGCACAGCATGACGCTACTCGCTACATTTAGTGAGGCGGTTCTGTCACAGATAGAAAGTTGTCATAAATGTCTATAAGCCAAGCAACAGTAATTCACACCCTATTTAAAACTTTTTTGTTTTGAACTTGGTTTTTACTTGCTTATTTGTTTTTAGTTGCTGGCTGGGTTCAAGAATTGAAAGCTACTTTGTTAGTTTTAGGAAAATATGTTTTGGGTAAAGAAAAAAACCTCATTCACAGCATTACGCCTGCACTTTGAAAATGGTTGGGTTTTAAATATGGCACCAAGGGGTCCTCTATAAACTTCTATATTTGACAAGTTGGGAATGAGAGACCCATCTCACTGTTGCCAAAAAACCCAGTGCATCATAGCACCAATGCCAAAGGACAGCTTGTGCTTAATTTGGAGTTGCCAGAAGCTTTGACAATGCTGCAGTAATTGACACCCTGGGAATGAGAATGGGCTGGTTGGAATGGGTTAACACTGGCACTGGTCTGCAGCTATGCAGTCTCATATGCAGCTGCATGTGATGGACTACGTGTCGTAGCACTTTACGCTTATAACTTTTGGGAAAGTCTTCTGCAAGTTGTGTTCCTGTGACTCCTGCCATTTTTAGGAAGGTTTTAAACTATAGTTCTAAACATCTACAGTGCTGACCCCAAATTTGCATTCATGTAGACTACGTGAAGATATTTCTATCCTCAGGTCTACACTGCGTTTTGTGTGGGAGTGATTGTGTGCAGATGCCGTCACCTGTAGTAGACCGTGTGCCGGGAGTTTCTTTTTAGGATAATGAAGGGCGCTCTATACACTCCAATTAGCCAGTAATTGCAACGGGAGGTGGAATTGCTCAAATGTAACCGAAGAAGGCAGCGTAAAACAGAGTTAAATCACAGCAGAAGGCTAATGTGCAAAAGGTGAGGGCATCATATATTATAGACTGCAGGAGGAAGTAACGCTGCTTTCTGAATAAATGCTGCCAAGGTTGCTGCTACACTCTGGAGCATCACTGCCAAACCCATAATCTCACACTGTTTATTTTCCCAAGTTGCTCTAGCCCTCTTTTTCTCTTAGTCTCTCTTCACTCTCTTTCCATCTGTGTCTGCGTCTTCATGCTTTGAAGGCCTCAAAGGAATGCTGTTTACCATAACAGTCTGTGGGAGCCCATCAGAAACACCTCCAGAAGTTACAGTCAAGCTCCTCCCTCTTTCTGGTCAGATATTTTATTTCATCTGAGAAACAGTTGTGGCTCTGCTGTGGTTTTTCTTCACTTGCACACAAACATCATTACATGCTGAAAGCATTTCGAGCCATCTAAAGCAAGAAAGAAGTATAGAGCATGTCTGAATTAACAAGCTCAGGTATGACGCAGTTACTCGCTTCCTATCATTATGTGGATCTTTCCAGGTCCAGTACAGCTTAATATTTTTCTTTTCTTGTGAAATATGTTTGGTTTGCATCATTTTTTTCTAATCTCGCGAGGCAAGAAAAGGACGATGAATATGAGCGGGGGTTCCTGTATGATCACTGCCTTTTTTTTCCCCCTAACAAATGTGAGCACGGAGCTCAGATCAAATTGAGACGGATGAATCAATGGATACACACCATCAATCCTCAAACACCCATGTCTTACGACTTCACTCCTCCGTGATTCTGTTCCCATCGACCAAATGCAGGCTACATTTAAATCAGGGGGTCATGGTTATTAATTACTCCTCTGAGTTCAGTGGAAAGCTCAAGGAAATAGGGGGAGGAGCAGATGCATGGGAAGCAACGCCAGCAGCACACAGATAGGAACAAAGGCCTGCCACGAAGGTTCATGCCTCCCACTGCTAGAGACCCATACACTGCCGTGGCTCTGCAGACTGAGAGGTTAAGACCACCTAGGCAGATTTCCCTTGGGGACTATTATCGCCGGGAAGATGAAATGATTTTCAGAGAGAGGAGCTTCCACACACAGATGCACAGTTTCTGATACCGATCTCACTTCAAGAGAGGTTCTTCTTCTTCTTCTTTTTTTAAGTAACTGTCAATCAAGTCTCATGTCTAAAAACAAAAGCTCTGATTGATCATTATTTTAGGCAAATGTCAAGACAAATTTATTAAGGATTTATCCTTTGCAAAAAAAACCCCCAAAAAACTGTAAAATGCATTTTGTAGTCTCAAAACAGCATGTGGTACAGGGCGGTGTGAAAAGGACACCGCACTAAAATGATCAAAACAAGAGAGAGAAAAACAATTTATAGAAATTGCATAAAACACACATTAAGATGAATATGAAGGAGGCTGAGATTTTTTCTTATTTATTTAATTTTGGTTGTATCTATCTCAGTGCTACACAAAGCCAGGCAGACCTTCAATGGTAGTGGTCTATAAGAAAGCAAAGTGGGAAAAGAAACATTGTGATGTGTTATTTATCCAATTCGAACTTGAAGTAATCATTTTTTAAAAGATTTTTTTATATGCAGAGTGTATTTGAGCATTTACACGGATGCATGATGTTCCATCTGTGAAGCACTCTGAAGCATTCATTTCCTTAGATTTCATTTCATGACTGCAAAGCCTTTACATGCTGCAAACACTAAACATTTACATACCATAACATCATGGCCACCTGCCTAGCCTTGTGCTAGTTGGTATTTTTCCTGATCCTTCGAGGCATGGACTCCACTAGATCCCTGAAGGTGTGCTGTGGTATCTGCACCAAGATCATCCCACAAATGCTTGATTGGATTGAGATTTGGGAAATATGGAGGCGAAGTCAATACCTAAAACTTGTTGTTGTGCTCCTCAAACCATTTCTGAACTATTTTTTGCTTTGTGCCGGGGTTCATTATTCTGATTATCCTGATGCTAACTGCTGCATCATCTGTTGGATCGTACCATAAGGGCCATCTTCCCTCTCCATCTGCATCAGTGACTCTGTCACTGGTTTGCCAATGTTCCTTCCTTGGATCACCTTTGATAGATATTGATCACTGCAGACCAGAAACATGCCAAAAGATATCCAGTCCTAGAGAGACCCAATCCTCCAGCCATCACAATTTAGCCCATGACAACTCAAAATCCTTCACTTCACCTGTCAGTGGGTGTAATGTTATGTCTGATTGGTGTATATGAGCAAACATCTGAGAGTATTAATTAGTCATCCAATAATAACTTACAGAGCAAACAGAGTGGCTTAATTTTTTTTTATATTGAGTGATGGAAAAGGGTGAACATATTGGAAGATTTTGGTCCTCGTATAAAAGTAGCCTCAGCTTAAAGATGACAGTCAAGTGTGAGACTGTTGATTCTAAACTTCACTACTCCAGACCCAAACAAACCAATCACTGACTTCCTAACCACATATACACGCACACTTAACCACACATTTCAACACTTTTGTTGATACACAAACTAATTTTCCTAAACATGCCCATGCCCCACTGCTTCTGCTCACTGCTGGGACATATTAAGTTTAATACAGTGCTCTGAGGAAGACTATCTCTTGCTCACGCTCTTTATTTACATTCTCTGTCTTCTTTCTCCTAACTCATCACCCCAGCTGACTGAGAATGCACTTTCCTCAGTTAAGCCAATCAAATTTTTCCTTAACTTCTGACTGGGAGCCAGTAATTTTACTGCTGTCAGATTTTTAAAAATGGTCTCTCTGCCGCTGTCAGCTGTTATTTCGGTGTCAGATCGATTCGTCCTTCCTCCATCACTTTCACCTTCACTTTTTCACACACATGATGCCGAGTTCATAGGTAGCATATACGTTTCTACGTCAGATTAATCCTTCTGATCTTCTGCATTGCTCCTTACCCCACACTACCAGCGCAGAGTGACTCTATCTGTGCATGACTGTATAGCTTGTGGCATAACAACCCCCTTAAAATGATGATGTCACAATAGGATTTTCATATTACAGCTCTCCTAACAGTGCACGTCATGCCAAAGCTGTTTTTCTCCTCTAAGTGTGTCAGGAAAGCTCTGGTGCACATCTTGAGTTATTCCAAACAAATCACTGTGCCCATTACGTTACATCACTGACCACCAATGACTTCACAGAGGTGAAGGGTTAAAGGTTAAAGATTTGTCAGGTCAGACCTTTTTTAGACATAAAAGGTTTTTCCAGTTTGTTTTTTTTAATAAATTCAATTTTATTTATATAGCGCCAGATCACAGCAACAGTCACCTCAAGGCACTTTATATTGTACAATAGAGAAAACCCAACAATCATATGACCCCCTATGAGCAAGCACTTTGGCGACGATGGGAAGGAAAAACTCAATGCATCATGGGAATCCCCGGGCAGCTTGCGTCTATTGCAACAAAACTAAGGGAGGATTCAGGGTCACCTGGTCCAGCCCTAACTGTATGCTTTGGCAGAAAGGAAAGTTTTAAGCCTAATCTTAAGTAGAGATAGTGTCTGTCTCCCGAATCCAAACTGGAAGCTGGTTCCATAGAAGAGGGACCTGAAAACAGAAGGCTCTCCCTCCCATTCTACTTTTAAATACTCTAGGTTTCTTGTAGACAGCGAGATTTGTCAGGTACACCAAAATCAGTTGTTACGTCATGAAGCTACATCAGTAAATTTGAGGGAGGTGCATTTATCGTTATAGTCTGTGTTGTATATTCACAGCATTTTCCCATTAAACTGCAGCAAAACACTTATCTTTACCTTTTTCCAGATTACATCTTTAAAATGTTGGAATACTCTTAAAGAATTGTGTTTGAATTTGAAGAAATTGCTTTTATAATCCAAATATCATTTCTGAACAAAGTTTAAAAAATGTTTACATAAAATTGTACAACCCTTATCACAGAAGTTTTCGCTTCTTCCTCGTCCTTTCTATTCCCTCCTCTAAATACAGTCATCAAAGCATCGCCTTTAGCAGCCCATAGGCCTGCGCCGCACAGCTCACCTGGAAGATTATGGCTTAGAAATGTGTCAGTGCAGCTGTCACTGTGTTTACTCACACATAAGCGTGCTTTAAAAGTAGAAGCGACGCAGGGACTGTGTATTCCTCTGCGACATAATGCCATTTTGCAGTGGAGTTGAAGTGATTGATCGTCTTACCAATTGACAGAAAATCAGCTGGTAGAAACTCAGATAATGAACCGTATCAACAACAACAACAACAACACAAGAAAGTTGATGGTTCGTTTTTCCGTTTTTGTCTCAAGTATCAACATTTGTTGTTGTTGTTTTGCTTTTTTTTTAAATGACTGTAAATTGAATATTTTGGGGTTTTGTATCTTTGGTGAAACAAAACAAGAAATAGACGCTGTCACGTCAGCCTGTGGGAATTTCTGATGATTAAGAGAACATGAAAAATGATACGATTTTGCCCTATTATGAATTAAATGAGTGCAATGCACTATCATTGGTCTTGCAAGTGATAACTAAGTATTAATAGTTAAAACATATTTTACTGAAGATGAAAGGCAAATGAAGCAACTTTTAAATGAATCTACCTTCACTTATTGACAGCGTGCCCTTTATTAATGACATATTTATATTTGGTGAAGAGTTGGTGCCTTCTTAGAGTCTTATAAGAAATCATCATCAAACATCTACCAGTTTGTCAGCCTGATTTTCCACAACGTGTTAACCCAGATTTATTGTTATGATTGCCATAGTCTATACTGAGTATTTGTTAATGACTTATAAATGGCAACGTGGTTGTAATGAGTGTGAGGACCTGAATAAAACAAACTTAGCTGAAAAACTAAGGAAATTTGTGTTTGATTGATTATTCCTTTGTTGTTACTTAGCTTCTTGGTAATAAATAATGCATATATAAGATTGTATATAAAACTTTTATTTTTTATGTTTATATGCAACACTGAGGGCTGTGGGTGCATTGCAATTTCAAACTCCTGTGTATGATCTGTGCATATGATTTTTGACAATAAAAGAATTGACTTTGATATTATACTGTTGGTAAACCTGATTATTTCCCCCTTAAATAGTACCACAAAAATGCATTTTTGGGTTGAGCAGCAGAGGTGAGAATGTCGGTTGCAGCTATGAAAAACTTGCCAAGAGACCGGCCATGAATGCCCTTCATCATCAGATCCATTTGCTTGTCCGCTGATACCTGAACATGTGGAGGAACATTATGTTAAGCGATGAGTGCAGAGATTACCTGAGGTTTTGGAATAGAGAGGACAGATGACTGCCTGCAGTCCTGAACTCAACCCCACTGAAGTCTTGTGGGATCAGCCTGGGTATGCAGTTTGAGTCAAACTTTACAAAAAACCTACACTGGGTAATTTGTGACAAATGCTGGTTGAAGAACGTGATGCCGTTTAACTGCAGTGTGTGACCAAGCTGATGACCAGCATAAGGAGGAGGAGCCAGGCTGTTGTGGCTGTGTATGGTTCTTCCTCATGCTGCAGAGGCTCCTGCTTGTT
>VUQR01035448.1:31351-42203 GCA_015108515.1 Hemichromis elongatus
ACAATGCCCTAATTCAGTGGATAAAATGAATGATTAGACATGCTATTCCTCTGTTCCAGTGGGCTATTACTCAACACCTATAACCAGCTTCTTTGTGGTTATATCAAACATGTAATAGGTAGCTGTATTATTACATTGTCCTTATAAATAAGAGTGAACTACACAGGAAAATGATCATTTGTGGACTGGGAACAGGAGTTCTGACTTAGCAGCTACCTTCTGAGAAAAAAAAAACTCACCACATTAAATTGCTTTAATCACTCGCCTATAGTCATGCACTGATTTCTTCATTTTATATCATTCATTTTACATTTCAGTCGTAGCGCGGTTTTGGTCGGTGTCACGGTTTCACACTGACTTTGACCTTTTTGTCATTTAAATTCAGGTTAAGCATCTTCAAATAAATCTTAAATTCAAAGCTAGGAATTTAAACACAAGAGAATGTGTGCAGAAGAAATAAAGATCTAATATTTCAACAGAAAAAGTCTTTATGCAAAGACCTTCTCCTAACAGAGTAGCCTAAACCTGTCCCTTGACTTTTTTTTTTTTTTTTTACCTCTGCTACTCTGAGCATGAGGCTGAAAGAGCTGCAGCACTGGCAAGTTGAAAAGTTGATTCAATCTACTGTTATCTGGTTGGTAATGCAGAGTAGAGTCAACCTGACTTCACAGACATATATAAAATAATGGCAGGAACAGAGGTGATGATGGTGGCCTGTGACCACCACCGAAACAATGGCAGAGGAGCTTTGCTTCAGTCAGATGAAAGGCTCATTCAGGAGAGTTAGATTCCAGCGTGACAAGTCTAGCATGCAGCATTAATCAGGGTTGCTTTCTTTTCATGAACAGCTTCATATAAAATCTCATTCTTTTTCATAAAAAGGCATCATGCTGTATTTTAAGTATACAATTTTGTGTGGCGCTGACCAGATACACATTAACTGTGTTTTGGCTCAAACCCAATCAGTATAGTCAGAGATAACATGCACAAAAGTAGGCTTGAAGCATAAAAGCTCTCTTTGAGTTGCATTAACTCATCGTCACATGACCCGTTGCCTGTCTTTGGTTGACATAGAAAGTGTGCAAAATAAGTGAGGAACTTGTTCAGTGATATGGGTGCAGGGGCACATGAGCAAGTGTTGCAGACACACTGTGCAGCTGTCGTGTATGAGAAGAAGTGTGCTGTAACAAAGAGGTGTTAAAGTTTATGCGAAGTTCGCACAGTTGCACAAAGCTCCGGAAAACCAGACGCTTTCAAGAATTTTGAGTCAGAATTTGAATAAAAATGTATTATAGAGGAAAACGGCATTCAGATTCCATAAAGCTCAAACTTTATTTATAACTGAATAAACTTTTACACAGTTTTTACTAAGATTGAGGGTTTTAAGCTTAACTTGTATGCGTCCCTGTATCTAGTGGCTATCGCTAAACATCAGCTACGATAAAATTGTTATTTAATGCTTTAATATAAAGTGACAATGACAAAGACATGAAACCCACTGGCTGTCCACTTTGTTTGGAAGGTTTGAGTTTCATGAAACATGTCAGTGAATCAGCTTTGTTCATATCCTAAACCTTTAACCATTTCATCTCTTCCATGCGATCCATTCATCGTCCCTCTGAATACGCTGCATTGTCATTCCAAATACAACGTTCCTTCATTTCCTTATGATAGAGTAGACAATTTAAATACTAAAGCTTTTGACCACGTTACCCTGGTACAAAAAATAAATACAAACGACCGTGGAGGAAAAATGACTCTTAAACAGCCTGATCCAATCAAAATAAACTGCCATCTTTAAATCATGTAAATGGCTTAGTCCCATCATCTGTCCAGCATGGCTAACACATGGTAGATCAAACCTTCTGACTGTTCCTGGTGTCAAAGACATAAGACAATAAGAGGCTGCCTTTATTAATTACTACTGTGGCTTTGGTTGTCATCCTGATATCAAGGGGTTTTTGTTTGTAAGCCAATGAATGAAGATCCTGTAAACAATTATTTCATCTGGAGTACAGATGATTTCTTTGTAAACAGAGAAGAAGGAAAGGGCCACGAAATCGCTTTACATGTCTAACAAATCATATAAGAAATTTTGTAAAGAATTTTTAATGACCTGCTTGCTTGCTTGTTTTGCAAAATCTCTTCTTCAATGCCCATCTCATTTGGCTTATACTTCCAGAAAATTTACCTATTTACCTTTCAGTACCAAAATTCTGAAAACAAAAAGCTGCAATTCTTCTAAAAGCACGAAATGCACTGCAACCTAAGAAAACACCAGCAAACAAATGCAGCAAAAGCACACGAAACACAACAAAAATGTTTCTGGGGAGACAGTAAAGTGACAGAAATCAACACATGTGAAGGATCGCACACTTAAGCACACACTTAAAAGAAGCAGACCATTCGTTTGTGTTGCGAGAGATAAAAAGATGCAAGGTAACGTGTGTTAAACACACTATTCTTACTGTATTATACAAGAAGGTTTGCTATTAGCCGTTTAATGCTAGCTTGACACTTCTGTCCTTCCCTTGTCTTCTGTGAGTTAAATATTTATTTTATTTATTTTTTATGAGATTTTGTGGCATTTCTTGTATATCCATTTTATTTTATTTAACTTTTATCGTGCTTTGTGTGCATTTAAAGCATTTTTCTAGTTGCTAGTGTTTTCTTAAGTTGCAGTGTATTTGCCGCCATATAGCTAAATTAGCAATGTGCCTTAAACTAAACTATTTGCAGTGGATAACATTGTTTAAATGCTTAATATAACATTATTTAACGTATTCTTTACTTATACACAGTATAAAATGAAGCCGCATGGAAGTTACTTGAACCAGCATTCTCTCTGAAGGCCACCAGATGGCAATAGTTCTGGTTGCAAATCAGACTTTTGGTCCGTTCCCAAGTTTTTGGGCTGAGTTACTCATTTTGATGTAAACGTTCACTTCAAAGCTTGGAAACGGGACACACACAAAAATATTGTGTAGCAGTAACTACATCCATCTTTTACACTTTCTATGATTATGCCCCCTGGTGACATAAGTAGGTTATTTGGCAGTCATGCTAATATTTCAGTTTGTTCTGTAAACATGATGTTAACATTTTTAATAATCTGCCACCACCATGTTAGTAATTTAAAATTACTTTTTAATAAAGGAGCTAGTAAGGTAAATAGTATAAAACTGGGTATAAGCAATCACGTAATTCTAACAATATTTGCACAAAGTGCTAAATTTCTGGTATCATAACATATCCAGCTACTGTTACCTTTTCATCCTCTGTGGAGTCTTTTAGTTGTAACTGTGTTATTTAATTAATCTTCACTCTCCACAGGGAGCCATTTCCCTTTATTATAAACATTGTGATGTCATAACAGATACTAAAAACTTGTTTGACATAATTAGTCCATTAAAAATATTATACTGTGTTCTGTTGTAGTGATTTTTTTAAACATCTTCAGTACAAAATCGATCATAGAGAATGGGACACCAAACATGTTCTTCAGCTATCACAAAACAAACAGTAGGTAAACACCATAGAAATAGTGTTAATTTTATCTTTTTTTTCCCTCTGTTCAATCAATTTAATTTAATTTTATTTATATGGCACCAAATCACAACAGCAACTGCCTCAAGGCGCTTTTTTTTGTAAGGTAAAGAACTTCTATGCAAAAATTTGGGATGTATACAAAACTTAAACCACATCAAAAAATATGAAGTATTTAAGTTTAATTGTAAGTGAAGTTGTTTAGACACGTCCGTTTATGATTTCTCATCTACTGGAAACATCAATTTGAAAATGTCCTAGTTATACAAGTATAGCTGTATGGCTTAAAGCATATGGATCCAGGATGTAAAAAAAAAAAAAGGAATGCAGCTGGACAGATGCACTAAGGGGTTTATGCGTATAAGTTAAAAGGCAGCAAATGACAGATGGCCTTGTGCCATTCATCCGAGAAAAACTGACGTGAAAGTGAATTTGTGAGTGACAACTTGTGACGGGAGAAATCGGTCAATGTGGTTTAAGCATCTCAGTTTCTGCAAGTCAAATCCGCGCATGCTGCCACCTCCTCTATTGTGGCTCTGCTCTCAGATTATGAATATTTCATGCCGAGCATCTGACACCGTGCCCAGAAAGATATTTCAAGTTTTTTTCCCTGTCAGAAACCCTGGGGTTAGAGAGTGTCACAGAGGTGTGAAGTCAGTCTCTGGTCCCCAGGCAAAGGATAGGATTTATGATGCACTCGCTGATGACATCAGGTGGATTTTTTTTTTTTTACCACTGAGACCCTTTGTCCTCCATGACTGATAAACCATTGAGCTGTTCACGGTTTTGTGTCACTCCTTAAAAGATCTGTCTGTGGCGTTGTGTTGAGTAGAGAAATGATTTCAATCGGCTCAAAGTGCAAGCTGCGTTTTGACAAACTGAGACCAGTTTCACCGTCTGATCAGCGTGGAGCTGGAATGACTAAGCTGGTGGGAGTGTGCTTGGATTAGCCCTGACTTATTACCTGCCCACTAATGATATCTGCCTTGTTTTTATCTTTGTCAACTTTCACAAATCCAGTTTTAACTAAAGCTTCCTTATATAATTCCTCATTTTAGGTTGCTTCAGGTGGAATATTAGTCATTGGACTCTTAAATAGATGACTTTAATCCTCAGATGGGAGGTTTTCTCCACATGCAGAGACCATCAAACTTTTATTGTATGTGTGTCTCGGTTAAATTCAATTAAACTAAATTAAGTCTTCTTATATATGCAGCTTTGCTGTTTTTTCAGCAGTATATATAAATGCAGCAGTGCAGCGGTTTCCAACCTTTGTGGCGTGTGACTTCTTAAGTTGGAATTATGCGAGCCCACGCAGAGAATCCTGTGATGGGTATGGCTCCACTCCCAAATCTCAAGCATGCATTGTGCAAACCTGTGCATTAAGGATTTGGATTGGTTCTTTCAGCACTAATGAGGATGGAGGTTTTAAATGTAAATGTAAATGTCCTGCATGCAGTTATGTAGAAGGAACAACCACAGAAGTGAAACCCCCTTGCCTGTGGTTGCTTTTTCACAAGCGATAACGTGGCTGAATGTGGAGCAAGTACAGCGCTGGGTTTGCTTCTTGCCACTGTTCTCTGGACCTTGGGGTACTGCAAAGTCAGATGAGCTACTGGTTTCAGAAATAGTTTTCATTACTCTTCAGTTCCCTTTCTGTTTTTTTGTTTTTTGTTTTTTTTTGTAATAGCAGGCTTTCATGTGTGCTATGATCACCATTTGAAATTATTTTACCTTGTTTAGTTTTTTTTTTCCTCATTCACTTTTGTATGGAGGAGGCATGAATCAAAGCTGTTCCAAAAGCTCTGCTGTCACAGTTCTTAAATCTGAAAAAAAAAAAATCAAACGAATAGACACATTTTTGTGGTTGTTGTTGTTGTTGTCTGGATACTTCTAATGCAACTCTTTGTCATTTGTGCAGATCAGTTCACACTAATGTCAACCTGAAATTTTCCACAAACAAAGCAAAAGGAATTTTTGCTTTTACCAAAAAAATAAACGATTGCTTTACTATTCACTTCCAGTCCTTTGATTACCTCTTTTAAAAACACATTTTAAAATAACAGTAACTCTTCATGTGTTGATTTTTTTTATGCTGTATTAGTTACATTTACTCAGTGCCAACATCTTACTTAAAAATGTGTAAAAAGAAAAAGCAGGTTTAGAGTCATGAGCAGCACATTACAAGTAAAAGCAGTATATTTTATTTATGAAAAGTGATTATAAAAAAAAAAAATCAGATTTACTGAAGTGAAATGTATTTTTGCTCGTTGAATTTGACGAACAGATTGATTTGACTCCCAGTTACCTGAGCAAAATTAAAGATTCATCTTCAGCTGTCTGTATTTTCTAATCCTAACCTAAATATTATGTTGATTTGCTGTAAATATGCAGAGCTCTGCGTATGGACCTTCTAAGTTTAAGGGCTCCCACACAGATGCTGTGAAATCTGCTCAAAACAAGAAGGCCTGCTCCTACTTTGCATTTCAATTTAACATTTCAGAGAACTGGCAGCATGTTGCCTCGCTTAGCCCTCGCTTCGTTACACCCACATGGCTTCTCGTCGTGCTAGCTGACGTCTTTCGCTGTTCAAAGGGCTGCAACTTGGCTGAGAAATTGGGGATTTCCATACCAGATCCCTCAGGTATCCGCACACTCAAAACGCGTGTCCTGTTCATCTTCTCCTCCTCCCCCGCTCCCATCCTTCAGCGCCTGCCCTTCTCGCTTCTCACACTGCCCTGATTTCCTGTCTTGGAGCTCAATTGACCTCGCCACTGCATCTCTTTGTTTTGTTTTCCTGAAATCTCAGCAGCACCTGAAAGCCTGTTCACTGTCTCATATATAGGGGGTATGCTCACAGACAGGAGTTAGCTTTGTTGGAGCCCTGAATGAAATTGCCTTACTTGGGCGAGGGTGCTTAGGTAAAGCTAATTAAAATGGAAGCTAGCACTGTTATACATAGTTGCAGGAAGGTGATCCTGGCTACGGATGCAGCCTTTGACCTAAAGGTGAGGCCTCGTTTTTTTGTGGGGGGGGGTTTCTAAGACGGCTGGTTCAGCCTCCGCCTGTGTGGGCATGGATTTTCCATGCATGATGAAGGGAAGAGGCACAGCATCTGAGAAATGTTTCAGCAGCGTAAAGTTGCTCCCGTTTTGCCCTAGATATCTCTCACACAGCATGAGTCCATTGTATGAGATTTTATTCTGTGATGTAGCTTGAGAGGTTTTAGCAATGGAACAGGTGCTACTGGACAAAGTCAGAATACCAAACGTAAAGTTTTTGGCTTGAAGGCTGAGTTTTTGACCGACCTCCTTATTCTGCATATTCTACAATGCTGAATAAAGAAAATACTGAACTAGCACAAAATAGCACTTATTTAAATGATGGCTAGATATATACATACATATTCATTTTAATTATTTCATTAATAACAGATCAGATCAGAGAAACTTTATTAATCCCAGAGGGAAATAAAGTTGTCATAGCAGCATATACACAACAGACAACAAAGCAGCTGTATAAAAAGAAGAGATAAATGCATAAACATTAAAAGGACACAAGTATTAACACCCATATTGGGATATTAACAGGTAAAAGGTAGTGGTAGGTGTGCAATTATGTGTCGTGCAGTGAGGTGTGTTTAGTACGGTTCAATACTTGTAGGTCTGACCTAAGCAGATGAAGTAAAGCGTCTGAGAGCAGCACCTCCTGTGTCGTTCCTTCAGACATCAAGGTTGAAAGAATCTGTTTCTGAGATCGTTTAGTGTGTTACGGAGGGGGATGTCTCCATCCAGCTATATTCTTCAATCCTTACCATGCTGTCTTATGTTATCCTTCTCGATATGCCTGTAGGGATGGGGCCTATTCCAGCTAAAATTAGGGAAGAGGTGTGTTACACACTGGGCACCAGTGTATCACAGAGCTAGCACAAAGACAACTATTAGTTCATCACATCTATGACCATTTCGAATCACCAGCTAAACATTGCATGCTTGTCTTGGACTGTGACAAGACGCCTGAAGATTCAGAAGGTTCAACCCAGCATAAAACATAAACATTGCTTCTTGGTTTAAAAAGTGAATCAAAGACTTTCAATTTATACTAGATTGTGGGAAATCGTTTTTCTGACTTGACCTTTGTAAATGCTTTCTTGCTGTGTTTATGGGCTCAGTCGAGTTTATTTTGTAAATGTTGGTTATTGTAAGTCTCAGAAAGATGGCTTATCTTGCATTTTCTCACTGTGTAGTCTAGTACACAATGACCATTTGGTGGCACAGTCAGATCTGCCCCTCTTTGTCACATTTAATTTCAAAAAGCCAAAATGGTGATGGTAATAATGCTTCAAAACAGAATGCCACAAAAAAGTGGATGACATCACGACACTGTCAAAATCCAAAATCTTCTTTCAGTGCTAACTACTGGACCACTGTGCATAAACACAAAACTGATTCACCAATTTTTTCCCAAATTTATTATCAAGTACGACATCTTGATACTTTGCAGAAATCAATAAGATCAGGATATGTGTTTGAGCATCAAGCCATCAAATAAAGTGCTCGATAAGCATGCAAATTTTTCACTGTTCTTTAAAGCTCACAGTTGCTGCAGATTTGTTGGCTGCACATCCAAGATGCAAATCTCCTGTTCCACTACATCACAAAGGTGCTCTGTTGGATTGAGATCCAGCAGAGGTGACTGTGGAGGTCATTAGAGTTAAGTGAACTCATTGTCATGTTCAATAAACTAGTTTGTGGTGATTTGAGCTTCGTGACACAGCACGTTGAAAACAGCCATTAGAAGATGGGTACACTGTGGCCTTAAAGGGTCCGGCTTCAGACTCTATCATCCATATTTTGCAACAGAAGTGACACCAGCTTGCTTTTCTGCTTTAGGTTTTGATGAGTTGTGTGTTCATAAATGCTCTTCTACATACCTCAGCTGTAACAAATGGTGTTTTGAGTTACCAGTGCCTTCAGCTTGAAGCAGTCTGGCCATACACGCCTGAATTCTGGCATCAACAGGGTATTTTCAATCTGAGAATTGCCGCTCACTGGATATTTTCTCTTGATTGGCCCATTCTCTGTAACCCTTAAAGATGGTTGTGTGGAAAAATCCCTGAAGATCAGCAGATTCTGAAATATTCAGACCAGCCCATCTGGCCCGAAAAACCAAACCACATTTCTTCATTATGTTGATGCTCAGTTTGACCTTCAGAAAGTCATCTTGACATCTTGACCAAGTCAACATGGCTAAATGCACTGAATTGCTGCCATGTGATTTGCTAACTATATATTTGTGTTAAACAGGTGTACCTAATGAAGCAGTCATTGAGCAGCAATAGGTATATACTGCTCAAAATAATGAAAAAAACTTTAATTACACATTGGATTGTGAAAAATATTTGTCAATATATGACAAAAAATGATGTAAAAACAGTCACTGTAAACAAGAATCATCAAACGTTTAAGGGCTGGGTTCAAAATCACACCAAAAATCTAAAGTTCAAATTTGTTTGTGTGATTCTTTATATTTTTTTAGCTTAAAAAATTGTTTCATAAACAATTCAGCTTTTTAAATAACATATCGACCATTTAAATATTTCAAAATGACACCAATCCCCTGTTTTTGACACTGAAGTTTTCATACTGCACCTCGAATGATTTTAGAGGTACCTCTACTCAGAAGGTGTAGCATGAGAAGCTCGTAAGCAGAGCAGCAGAAGCACATCCATCCACTCAAGGCTAGCGAAAGATTGACGTTTTGGTAAATATTGAAATTCAACACTTCCCATCTGTTGTTTTGCCATTGATTGGCAGGAGGACATTTAAAAGGGAAAAACAGGTGAAATGAGTTGAACATTTGCGACTGTGTTTTTAAAACACAATAAAATACTGTGTATGAACATCTACAAACATATACAGTAAATTTAAACATGTCCATCTTATACTGATTTAAAAAAACAGAACTATTAGCAAAAAAAAATTCGCATTAGCATTAGTAACAAATCCTAAAAGCGTTGCAAAAAAAATGTAAATTGTCATTTAGAGCCGGCTTATTCTTTAAAAGTCAAGGTAATTATTTGAGTTACATCAACTATTAAATTCCTTAGATCCTCTATGTTTATATCAGCTATGGATACTAGTACATCAAAAGATATTTGTTAATTATTGAAGGCATGTGATGCCATTAAACTCAAGGCTGAACACCCACCTAAAGAAAACTTAAGCTACATATTTTATTGCAAGTTGTATCGCTCTTACCATTTTTCACAGCTGTTTCTAACTGCATGTTTCAATATAAAACACAAAAAAAAAAAGTAAATTCTCCTCTGTAGGCTTCACATTGCTTTGTTCATTCTCACGTATCTCGTGAAAATGAAGGAAGTGCCTGAGTTCCTGTCTCTGTATCCAAGGTTGACTAACATCTCAAGATTTAAAGGGTGAAATCAGAGTTTCTTTGCTTCGCTACCATCTCTGGTTTGCGACGTTTGAAGCATCCTGCGCTTTCAGTCGAGCCTCCGTCAGTGACGTCACTGGCTCAGCAGGTGTTTTGCCGTTGGCAGCTGATTGAAAACATCTGCTGTGACATCACTGACTGGGGAGTTTTCATAGGAGAGCCGCAGACTCAAGTTCAGCAAACTCTCCTTCGATTTACCTGTTTGACTGTGGGCGCTTTTCATTTTCATCAACATACACTGACTTCCTCGTAAAGAGACACATCGCTGTGCTGCCCCGGGAGTGCCGGGCCTGTTCCATTTCGCTGTCCACTCAATGGCTCCCTCACAGTTTGATAAAAGAAAAGCATTTTCCTGTTGTTTATTTCCTGAAGCCACTGAGGCCTGGCCCGTCTCTCAGAAAATCCACTCCTATGGAGGGCTCGTAAAATATACATCCTACAGGAATACTGCACTGTAATTACATTCGCCCATTAGCATACGGAGGTTTGGAGTCACACTGCACTCAGCCTCCAGCAGCACTTTGCCATATGGTCCGTCTGTGCTTCTCGGGCGATATTTGGCAAGACTTGCGCAGAAGGTCAAATACCAAGTCAGAGGACTGTGCCAGAATTGCATCTATGCTAATTGCTCTCTCTCTTTCCCTGCTTCCTCATCCATCTCGTGCTCCTCTGCTCCGCTCCCTCTCTTTCATCCCTCTCTTCCTCTCCCACTGAAGTAAGTAATCTGCTTTAGGATGTTTCTGAGATGGAGATGGATTTGGTTTTCCTTCGCTGCCCCTCAGCCTAATCTCCCCCCTGTGACCACCCCGCCTCTCGCAGGCACAGCTCTTAAGCACACCATCATACACAC
>VUQR01035449.1:0-10614 GCA_015108515.1 Hemichromis elongatus
TTAACTTGTTTGAAGTTGTTTGTACTGTGAGAATTATGGTTTGGGAATTGTGCTCTGGAGGGAGATGGGCGACGTTTATGACCGGCAGGAAGTCACGAAACAAAGGTAAACACAGTAGCGCAGGCTAGCGCATCCACACATTCACGTGCACGAGCTTACACAGACACATGGGCGCGCATGTAGGCACTCATGTGCAGGCACACACACATATACTGGGAAGCTTTGGGGGTTTTACAACAGGTCACATGGGTTTTATGATAGGGAAAGTTTCCTTAAAACTCTTGGGAGACAAAGGACAGGTCGAGATTAGCAGTGGAAAACCGGGTCATGCTGATCTCCCTTCCGGAAGCTTAGCTTAGTTATTTGAAAGTTTGGAAGTAAATGGTAATGGTTTGGTAAATAAAAGGTTTTAGTAAAAGTGATCTACTGAGTCCCGGTGCCCTTTCTTGGAAGCCTCGCGAATAAAAGAACCGGGGTAAAACTGGTTTTCAACAGTAATCTACGGTGAGGCTCAGCGGGCTGCTGCCTCACCGCTCGTCTCTTCTTAGTATTTGAACGGTAAATGTGAAAATTCAGCGATTTTGAAAAAAAATCTAAAAATGGTGACGTTAAATGGAAAAGAACTTTCAAATACAAATCATTGAATAAATATAACCATTTAATTTATTTTTCAATTTTATATTTCCATGATGACTGCACGTCACTGGTGGCAAGATGCATCAAAACCAACGGTGCACCCGCGCTTTACTTCCGCTCCAGCAAGTTTCAAATCAACGTTCCGCAATTAAGGGGAAATTAGAAAAATGTTCCTAACCAATACAATGAAGAATATTAAAATAATTCACTTTCAGTTACAGTCGCTATGGTTTTGAAATTAGCTGCCTAATTTTGTTCTGCCCTTCCTACTGAGAAACCTGACACCGGGTCATTTGCTACTAACAGTGATCTATGCGCACAAACAAGCACGGAGGAAAAGAACAAATGAGACATGAAACCTGTCATCTCATTTGTTCATTTTCCAGCAAATATTTCAGCTACTGTAGTAAATCCTGTCCTTATTCAGATTGTGGGTAATCTATTATTTTCTTTAACAACTTCATAAAGTTTGATTTAAGGGAGCAAGACGTTTGTTTCAGGGGGCAATGCCCCCTCTTGACCCAGCGTAGAGCCGGCCTCGATTCAAATGTGCAACATATCTATCTTTACAAGTATGCTTGATGGACCGCCCAGCTGGATTATTTGAAAAATGACCGTCTGTTAAAAGCATGCACAGTTATTGTCTCTCAGTTTTAACTGCTTAGCAGACATAAAGGAACACTCTGCCAGTCTGTTCTTTCCCCTGTACCTTTTGTCAAGTGATAAATGCTGGTATTTACCCCCCCCCTGGGTGTGTAAGCGTGTGTGTGTTTTGTTTTTTTATTTTGTCGAAGAGGAATATTACACACAATATTTTATTTGGAGCTTTGATCGGGCTGCTGCAGATTTACATCTGTGAATCCTGCTGTATACAGGTAACTTGACTTTTTACTTCATTTTACTTTGCAACCCTATAAGTGATAACTCTGCTTTTTTCCCTCAAACTAACTAAGAATGAGTCATTTGCTTTTATTTGTTTTACTCACAAAAATCACAAAATAGCTCCTTAAAAGAGTTATTTTCATTTAGCTACCCTGTGGCTTTCATAGTGACATTCACCTTGGAGAAAAAAAAAGGAAAAAAAGATCGCAGTTTAAAAAAATAAATAAATTAATGAACAAAAAAAAAATATGGAGGAAAGCTGATTTTGCTTTTCAAATGGTCATTAAAATGGTGGTAAGGTGTTATATTTTATCTGTAAAAATGTAACAAATTTGAAATATATTAGATGTATATAAGATTGCATATTATTGTATATAAAGTATTCAGTGAGTATTCCATGTGTTTCAGTCTGGTCCTTCTGTAGTGGAAACGTTTCAGTCACTATAAATACTGAGCGTGTATGAGATTAATATAAATTTCAGCATGAAAGATTTATACTACAGCAGCACATTTTTTAGTCTTTTTTTATTAATAACATATTTCTTGTTATTCTTGTCATTAACACTAACACAGGTTTGTGGCCAGGAATCTAATTGTGAGGTTGCTGTTCCCCTTCTTACCAAGTACAGATAAACCTGGTTTTACTGGACTTTACTTGTATTCAAAGGGGTGTGCTACTTACACAATGGCAGCAGAGATAATGAAAAAAAATGTATATATGTAACTTTACATTATACTAATGTCTATCTGCCTTAAATTAGTTGGGCACAATTTTCTGATAGTAAAAACATGCATTAAGTTTACACTGGACAAATTAATCCTTAATGCCACTCTATTATTTTGATGTTTGGGTCAAAATGTAATATTACATTAGTTTTATTTTGAACTTTAGACAAATTTCTACATTCATGGATTTACTTGAACTGATCTTACTAAACTGGCAAAAGTGAGCAATATATTTTATTAGGTTCAATCTGTTTTGTGTAGTTTATAATTTATGAATATGGAATCCAGGAAATGAATGTAAGACAAAGAAATATTTAGAATATATAGAAAGGTTGGGCTCACTGTTTACCTGTTTTTATTTTCAATAAGGTCTATTTCTGTCAACCAGCCACTACTTTCTCCTCCATCAGAATGTTGCTCAAGATGGAAATGACGAAGCTGTTTTCCACAACATCGAGGTGGGAGTGTGAGCCAAGAAGGCGGTGGGGCGGCAAGATGTTTTATTCTTACTTAATGTTGAAAATTGCTGAAATGATGAAGTGGGCAAGCCATTTTCTTGTAGATGATCTAGATCAGTGGTCCCCAACCTTTTTTGTGCCATGGACTGGTTTATGTCCAACAATATTTTCACCAACTGGCCTTTAAGGTGTTGCGGATAAATACAACAAAATAAAACCAGTAACGGTAACAAAACAAAAAGAAAATGTATTCATAACACACAAGAAAAGACCCAGGGAAACTGGTACCAAAAGACTCATGGACCGGTACCAGTCCCTGGCCCGGGGGTTGGGGACCCCTGATCTAAATGACATCACAATGTTGTTCGAACTCCTATATATATACATCTATCTATCTATCTATCTATCTATCTATATATATATATATATGTATATATATATATATATATATATATATATATATATATATACACACACACACACATATACACATATATATATATATATATATATATATATATATATATATATATATATATATACATATATACACACACACACACATATATATATATATATATATATATATATATATATATATATATATATATAAAACAGTAATAGTAACTCATGCATGTGTGTAACTGCACATACCATTGTAGACACTGGATTTTGAATTCTGGGTTTATAACAAACTAGACTCTCCCACTCTACTTTATATCAGAAGAGTTTGACTGTAGAAAAGGTCACAGCACAGGCTTGTTTTCACTTTGCCTCAGTTTATCTTATATATTAGAACTTATTTCTTTGTGAGATTGTTTAGATTGTTTTATCTGTAGGTGTATAAAGCATAAAAATAACCATAATGCTCTCCATTGTTTTTGGATTGCACAGCCTGACAGTAAACATTTTGTCAGGTTTTTTCTAAGCCAAAAGTTACCATATTTCATAACAGGATGTAGTGCTTATTAGCTAAGGCTAGCTTTGTTAGACCTCAGTTACAGAGGTCTAGATACCAGTTGTCTCTCCAAGCAGATATGTTATTCCTAAATAGTTAGAGAGTGGTTGCTGAAGAACGTTGGCTGTCACTGCACAAACTGGTCAAACTTGCAAAAGTGTATTGCAAAATAGAGAGTGCTTACCCTCAAAGTCAAAGTTGTGCCTTAACAATATAACCAACATATTTCAAAAGGAGCAACCTTTACTTTAAAAGTGAATATTTGCCATTTCCAGCTCACGTTGGATACAGTTTCCCTATCTCTTGGTAAGTAGTCAGTCTGTGTCGTTCATGCAAACAGCTGGAAACCACAGCAGTCCACTAGTGACCTAAGCAATTCCATGGAGGTTTTCATTGGAGAACCCTTACCTCTTTGTGACTAGTTTTATTCTAGTGACTGTTAGTATTGTCCAGGAACCACTTGCAAGCAGAAGGGGTATACACAATTTTCACCATTGATTTATGTATCCTAATGTTCACCAACAGCATTGTAGGCTTGCATGACTGAGGCTTTAGAATCTGCATGAATTACCTATGCAATTCAAAAAAATATTATTATCATTATTATTATTATTATTATTAACAATAATAATAATAATAATAATAATAATAATAGTAAGTATTAAGTAAACATACTTAATACACAGGACAAGGCGTGATGGACTCCTCTGCTGTCTGCTGGTCAGTCTTGGCTTTGCTTTCTTATATACAAGGTATGTATTAAAGGCACTGTGCAAAATCGTTATTGATATGTATTTTGCAGCAAGATGTAAAAATCTCTCCTAAACAATTTATTTTAGGTCTTGTGATGTATTATTTTTCTGTAACAGATATTTAAGGAACACTTTCGTAATCATATATTGGCCCACTGAACAAGAACCAAGGCACAGCATTAATTTGGATAACACACTTAACTTTGGGTAAGAAATGTAAAAGATTTGGACGCCATTGTCTGGTTATTATATGTCCCGTACTTGTATTTGTTTTTTCAAGATAATGTTGTTGAAGTCTAAGTCTAAATATGGCTACTGACTAAGTTCTATCTTTCTGATTGAACTTAGTCAGTAGTTCTATCAGAAACCACAAAGTTGGTCAGGTCCACTTGCAGTTAAGATTCAAGATTCAAGATTCTTTATTTGTCACATGCATAGTTATACAGGTACAACACGCAGTGAAATGTAAACAAAAGACAAATGTGATATAAGTATATATTCCTGGATGTTTTTATACTACCACTTTACTACTACTACTACTACTATTATTATTATTATTATTATTATTATTATTATTATTATTGCCTGTCAGAGGCCCCAGCGAGATTTTGAACTCACACCTCCATCAGAGCTTCAACCCCATTCTGAGAGAGACTGGAGACATTGAGTCCGAATGGACCACCTTCAGCTCCTCCATTGCCAAAGCCGCTGCACTGAGCTGCAGCCACAAGCTGGTTGGTCCCTGTCCACCATTTGGTTCACACCAGAGGTCAAGAGAGCCACCAGGATGACAAAGGAATCCTATAATCATATCATTGGTTAGCCTGTGGGACTTCGGAAGACGCTGAAGCTGTTGGTTTCATCATGTGATGGCCTCCTGCTTGCGCTCTAACATTTTGCAACCGAGTGGGAAGGGGTGGGAATGAGATTCAGCACCTCCAAATCTGAGGCCATGGTCATCTACAGGAAAAGGGTAGAGTGTCCATTTTGGGTCAGGGAACGAATTCCTCCCCCAATTGGGGGAGTTGAAGTATCTTAGGATCTTGTTCACCGGTGATGGGAGAAGGAAGCAGGAGACCAACAGATGGATTGGTGCTGCGGTGATGCAGACGGTGTACCAGTCTGTTGTGGTGAAGAGAGACCTGAGTGTAAAAGTGAAGGCCACCATTTACCGGTCAATCTACGTCCCAGGTCCATGGTCACGAGCTGTGGGTAGTGACTTAACGAACAAGATTGTGAATACAAGTGGCAGAAATGGGCTTCCTCCGAAGGGTCACTGGCCTCTCCCTTAGAGATAGGGTGAGAAGTTCGGCCATCCATGAGGGGCTCAGAGTAGAGCCGCTGCTCCTCCACATCAAAAGAAGCCACTTGAGGTTGTTCGGGCATCTGACAAGGATACCTCCTGGGCGAGGTGTTCTGGGTATGTCCCACTGGGAGGAGGCCCCAGGCAGACCCAGGACATGCTGGGGAATTATATCTCTCAGTTGGCTTGGTATTCCCCTCGACAAGCTAGATGAAGGGGCGGGGGAAATGGAGGTCTGGGCTTCTCTGCCTAGTCTGCAACCAAGTTTTGAAGTGTGTTTTAAAAAAACTCGCAAGACAGATACAGTAGTTGATAGTACAAATAAGAAAAAAAGATTTTATTTTTCACTAATAATGACCTCAAAAGTAAGATTTTTTTCACTCTCAATAAAGGAAGAAAAAAAAGCAAAAGAAACACTTCTGGAAGAACAGATACAGCCAAGCTGAAAATAAAATGTTGAGTGGCACTACAAACCCAGTAACAATAAAGATAGTGTCATTATACTCTGTCCAATTACACCTATGCCCATGAGAATAGAGGACTGTTTAAAAATGCTTACAATTTCTTAACGGTTCATAAAATATTTTTTTTGTTCAGACCCCCAAAGCAATTAGTCTGTACCTTAAGCCCATATTTATCAATTAAATGCAACTGAAATTTATTTTGGTCAAATTGTGTGAGTGCTTAATTTTTTTTTACGAACTTCACTCTGTATTTTAGTCGAATCACTGATGACAGCTTTACAATACTGTTACATATGAATTAATATTTCTGCTGAACTGTAAGTTAAAGTTGTTTTTAGTTTCCCATGTTCGATCCTGACTTAATTTAAACCAAAATGTATGGATTGTGTTTTGATTTGTTTTGTCCTTTTAATCCAGGGCCAGACCATCAGTTCAGACATCCACATCTTGGAATGCTCCTATCATCTGGGAGGGAATATTTGATCCAAATCTTGTTGATCAAAAGCACATAAAAGAAAAGTCATTGGTGGCCCTTACTGTGTTTGCTGTGGGAAGGTTGGTTCTTCCATAAACACTGTTTTCCTTGAATATTATACAGTGTTGCCTTCCATTTAACAAAATTGTCAGGATGTTTTGTTTTAGACAACAATCACCTAGAATGAACAAAAAATGTAGGCATACCTATGCCGAATCGCTTCAGCATGGTGTCCTTTACACATTATGTCCCTCAGTCTAATAAACTGTTTTAATATATTATTAAAAGCGAATGCTGTGGCCATACATAATATCTGTGGACCATTGAGATAATTTCTTCACATTTTTAAAACATTTTTACAGATTTTTACTTGATCTCAAGGATGAACTGACTGGTAAAAAGTCAAGTTTATTGTGAACTAACGAGACATAATTTTGGCCATAACTCAGGATTTCATAGACTAATCATGATGAAATTTCAGACCAATGATCAAAAGGATTCAAGAATGGAATAAAATTTGATAGACAAAAGGTCAGATCGGAAAAGACGTGAATTTAAACTGCAACTCTACCAGTTTACCAGTCATTCTTCAGGAGAGTAATATGCCTTGAAAGGGTTGCAAATGTGTACGTTATAATGCACAAGCATAAACTAAGATTTACTAATGTGTACAGTGGTTTTTATAGAACTTTGGAGTACTCACAAATGTGTGCCCTAATCTGCACACAAATATGAAAAGATTTGACCTCATGTACAACTCTTTTGCAAGTGCATACACCCAAACCTGAATAAATCTGTGCATGTCAGGTGATTGGTGAACACATAAGGTATTGTAAAGTTTTGCAAGTGGGACTGTGTGTAGGTTTAGACATTTTTATTCACAGAAAGGTTTCAGATAAAGAGAAAATACTTCATGAAGCTCAACATAATTTGCCTCAGTTTGATAAATATCTTAACACACACACTGGGTCTAAAATTAAGTTAGACTACTTGACCAATTCAACATGGAAAATAGCTTTACTAATTGTTTCTTCTTCTTCTTCTTCTTCTTCTTCTTATTATTATTATTATTATTATTATAGCTGCATGATGTTTAGGTGTTTAGGTGTTTTCTTGCTTATGTTACAAGTTGGAGAAGTCCTTTAATTGCTATTTGTTAGCTTTCCAACATGGAAATGCTACTTAGTTTCTGAAGCAGCTGCCCTGTAACCAATAAACACCAGCTTGCCTTGCTGTTTTTTGGGTGTGGACGATTGAACCTTGGCTCAGATTGAAATAAATTACTTTTGGTGCATCAAAGATAGTGAAAAAATATACAAACAGGGTGAGTTTTGTATTATTTTGCAATAATTTACAAATAACCAATAATTTGTTAATTTGTTTTTCTCTGTCTCTAATTAAGGTACCTGGATGCCTACCTCAAGACTTTCCTCACCTCAGCAGAACAACATTTTATGTTGGGATTACCAGTGACGTATTACGTCTTTACAGATTTACCAGACAAAGTACCAAATATCACCCTTGGGTATCAGAGAAACATAAAAGTTATCCAAGTGGAAAAGCACACCAGGTGGCAGGATATCTCTATGATGCGAATGAGAACAATATCTGAAACAATAGAGTCAGAGATCCGTCACAGATTTCATCATGTCTTCTGTTTCGATGTGGATCAGGAGTTTAAGGGCAGATTTGGGTCCGAGGCACTGGGTGATTCTGTGGCATTGCTCCATGCCCACTATTATAAATTGCCAAAGGCCAGGTTTACCTATGATAGAAACCCCAAATCTAAAGCCTTCATGGAAACTGGAGATTTCTACTACCATGCTGCTATCTTTGGAGGACTGTGGCAAAATGTAAAGGATCTGGTAGATGCCTGTTATCTGGGTATCATGGAGGATAAAATCAGTAATGTGGAAGCTCTGTGGCACGACGAGAGCCATCTAAACAAGTACTTTTGGATTCATAAACCAAGCAGGCTGCTATCTCCAGAGTACTGCTGGGACCAGAGCATTGAGGACAAGCGTGATATACTTGTTACCCGCCTTGTGTGGGCACCAAAACATTATGACACACTTCGTACTGGGTAGATCGGTTAGAAAATCAAGGTAGTAATCATTTTTATATAAAAGGGGCTAGCTTATTAATGATTTATATTGGCTTATTTTAAATTGGATTATCTGACATGTGAGCTACTAGAATAGCTCATCTTCCTTTTGTGAAAGCCCATCTAATCCAGCTAAACAAATCTAACTCATTCAAACTCAAGTGAAGGACACCATCAAGACCAATATGGGTCTGTAACCACAGATCCTATGATTTGTCCAAACTTCGCCCTGTCTTTCATTACAGTTGTCCTGTGGCAGATGTTCTGTTGACCCATTGGGGCCGAGGTCATGTCAGAAACATCAGGTGCACTGTTGCTCATTTAAGGATAAAGCAGGTGTTACGACCTGGCTCGGAATGACTGTAACAAAAGCGGGGTGTCCCGTGACTTCCCACGCCCAAATAGACACAGCCACAGCATCGGGCTTTTAAGAATAAATTATTTACAGGAATGGCACTCAGAACAACGATGGTGGAAGTGTATAATTTCAGGGTGAGATAAGGCCAACACAACAAACCTAAACTTTGGTCCCCCTCTGACCTCTTCAAGAAAACAACAAAAGAAATGACACAGTCTGACCTCCCTGGTTTTACAACACAGGAGAAAGCTTCCCAAAAAAATCGGCCGCTCACTTCTACTTACTCTGGACTTCTCACACACACACACACATGCCCGAATTAAAATAAGTAGCTATGGCTGCGGCTGCTTGGTCTGGACCTGAGGAAAGTGCACTGGAATTTCCACACCCCACACACTGCAGCTCTTCCGTCGTCCATTTATTGATTATGTCCGCAGCGGGAGCAAGTTACATCAGGCCATTCCTTCCATATACCAACCACAGCCGAGCCTCTGCACAAGTGAACTGACATACACACATTCAGAAACAAACACAAATAACACACGCATGTAACACCCCCTACCATAAAAATTAAACAATTCCTTGTTTGTTTCATTCCAATCCGTTTACACTGCTCTGGATAGGGCATTAGCAATGACATTTTCAAGGCCCTTTTTCTGACTATGACTTTGTAAGATGAAGTCTTGTAAAAGGAGGGGCCAGCGCTTCAGTCGCTGATTGGAGTTTTGCATCTGCAAAAGAAACACAAGCGAGTTATGATCAGTGAAAACTTGAATTGGCACAGAGCTAGACTCGATGTAGACCTTGAAGTGTTGCAAGGCTAGAAACAATGCAAGAGCTTCCTTTTCGATGGTTCATTTGGTGTTTATTGAATTTCTTCGAGAAATAGCAGATCGGACGGTCCACTCTGTGTTGATCTGCCTGCACCAGGACCGCCCCCGCAGTAGTTGTGCAGGGGTCCACCTCTAACTTAAAAGGATATGCAAAGTTAGGTGCTGCTTAAACTGGGGCACTGCAAAATAAAGTCTTCACTGACTCAAAAGCAGTTTGACACGTAATCCATTATTGTAAATTTGAATGTTCCTAATAAATTTTCAGACAAAAGGTTTTCAGGGGAATACACTTGAATGTTTCATTTCTATGCCATAACATGTCGGAACAAGACCCAGAGTTTGATTTAAGTGGTGGGTGGGTTTGTTTGCATTTTGAGAAATAAAAATTTAGTTTTACAACAGATAAATGTTGTGTTGAGGCTGTCATTTATAGCATCTAAATGGATGGTCAAATCAGCCACAGTAATCATTTTATCTGAGCTGGGGTCTCAATCAAATAAAAAATCTGAGAAACCAGAGAGAAACTCTGAGTGAGGGCCAGGTGGACAATAGATAACAACAAAGTATAGACAAAGCTCTTTTACTGTGTAAATACCAGTTCAGCGTGTGGAGCGCATGCAGAAACTAGACACGCTGCATTGATGCACAGAATAGTAAATATGGGT
>VUQR01035450.1:2833-28107 GCA_015108515.1 Hemichromis elongatus
TATATTAAGCAATACTTGTGTGATAAATGCTGAGAATTTCCTTACCTCGATCACTGTCATACAGATAGGCAAACTTTTCCCATTTGTAGTATTCCACTAACGACACTAGTGGCCCCTTGATGTCCGGCCTCATTTGGAGAACAAACTGATTCATTCCTTCTGCTGGGAAAGAAGGTGTAATGAAGGAGACATGAAGTGTCTCACAAAAGGATGTGATGGTGTTGACCGATTTCTTGTCATAGAAGCCAAAAATGGCATAGACACCCCGAGAGAACTGGGAACAAACTAGGAGAAAGAGAAAAAAAAGAGAAAGATTTTACAAATTAAAAAAACTGCCACATTATGTTCACAGGACCTGGAAAGAATATTTAGAATTATTAAATGTCCCAATGCCTTCATCCTAAATAAAAACTAGACACACACATATTTAATGACACTGAAGAACAGATTTATTAATCAGGGCACATTAGTAAGGCGAGTAGTTCCAATAGGAGTGGAAATTCTCTGCTTCACAATAATAAGTAAAATAGAATATTTCTAAAACAGAGCAACACAAAAATTTAAACAAAGAAGTGCTTCTGTCCAATTAAAAGCTAGAGGGCTTTAGATCTGATATGATATAGAGAGTGCCAAGTTTCTATAAGCTGCATAAAACGGTAAAACAGGCCAGGAAACTTTGATTCATATTAGATGTCATTTTTACAATGCTATTACATGTATAGGCTCAGTGGTAACATGTTTTAAGAGAGAGGAGGCAATGTTTTCTGTAAGTGAGAAGGAATACAGAGTGATGAGTGGATCTCCAAGATGGCACGGGCTATTGAACTAAACAGAAGTAAGTAACTGCATGGTGGAGCAGAAATGTCCTGAGCTTCTCAGTTTGCAAAATATACGTATCGACAAAGACTGATGAGCAGATAGTCCAGTTCATTCACACACTTAAACAAACTAATCATACCTTCTGTCGCAACTTCTCTCAGCTTTAAAAATTAACTATATATAATGCTAATGCCCTTTTAAAAAATGAAACATTGTTTCATAAGTTTCAATGAGCAAAAGGAATTTATTTTTTTTAAATACTTTGATCATTATTATTTTATATTTTAACATGGATTTCATCTTTTTAAAAATATTTTAACAGATTGTAATAAATAGCATTTTAACCTTGTTACAAACAAGTAAGCTGATTAACTAAAATAAATAACAGAAAAATGTATAATAACAAAAAAGTGACCCACATTTACTGAAGAAATCAATAGGCTAACACATAAAAATTGTGTTTGTTTATACATAATCCATATTCATTTGTATCACATTGACAAAAACAATGTTAATATTTGTACATTTTAAAAAAATTACATTTATTAATCATGTAAATTTCCTGCACCTGTCATAGACTTCCACATGATGTCCAAAAATATGACCCAGTCCAAAGTTCAAATGTTCAACAACATATTGTCACCCAAGTTGGGTCGTGGTTTGATGTCCAAATTGTGAAACTAGTTTGGACGTCATACAGAATTGGTCATGGACTGATGGACCCAATATAGATATGGTCTCCATACGAGAGCCAATGTTTATTGGGCCAGATGTTGTAATTGTTAAACACAGAATTATAATTAAATGTGACTTTTCAGATATTGCATCAAGGTTAATTGTTTAATACTGATCAGAATAATCAGGTATAAGTTTAACCAATATAAACGATATGTTATAAAACCCATTTGTTCTGTCTTTCTTTCATCTCTTTCTGAAAATGCTGAAAATAAGTTTAAGAACATAATTCCTCCACTGTCAATGCACGTGCAGCTACAGCTACTTTCAGTACCGTTAACATTTATTTAGACTCTTTCTCTCCAATTGATCTGATCTTGAATTAACTTCCACCAAATCATTACTGTGTCTTTTAGATTCCACGTCTACAAGACTGCTCGAAGAAATCCTACAATTAATTGATGCTTCAGTCTTAAAAGTGATTAGCCTATCTCTATTAATCAGCTACGTACCACAGGCCTTCAAGCTGCCCATAGTTAAACCACTATCTAACAAGCCATCACTGCACCTTAGTTAGTTAGGTCAATCTCCAACCCCCCTTTATTTAAAAAAAATTCACTCATCTTATCCCGCCGACGCATCACAATCAGCTTTCTCTTACTCGGCTTTCTCACCCGACGGCACGTAGACGGACACGTGGTTAGGGCTGAAAGCTAACAGCTCACTTATTCTGATGCATTGGTGGGTCTGCGCTTTGTGTTTATGTCTTTTTTGCACTCGACTCTGAGCTGCAGGTTTTGTCTCTCTCCAACCAAAATTCACTGAACCAGCAGCGAAAGAAGATCCAAACTACGCTTCACATTAATTCCCTCTGACTTTTGCTGTTTTGCTTCCACCACATAAAATCATACTTCATGCACAGCTCTCTCTCTCTGTGTACCTAAAGAATGTCAAACCTCTGTTTCCTGCATTATTCATTCGCTTATTACCCACCAGTCTACCGTTGTTTACAGCGCCTTAGACAAGAAAGCCTGTTCTGTTGTTCAGTACTGAAGAAGTTTATACTTTTTAAAATTATACAAAATTGCAGAATACTGCAGAATATTTGTAAGGGTATATGCTATAAAAAGTCAGTCCAGGAAAATCTCCTTTCTTTGTTTTATCCTCAGTTACTTTGACACAAAGACATCTGCTGTGATGCTCACACCTCTGATGAAGTCTCACATGTATCAGTGCTGATAAATGATCACAATTATAATATTTCTGACTGTCTGAGGCAAAATTCAATAGAATCAAATCGGGAGCTTGTGATTTGGAATAGAATGGATTATAGAAGTCAGTGATGATACCCAGCCCTAGTGAGTAGCCTAGGCCTGACAGCAGTGGATGTAGCTGTGGGTAATGAGGAAAGATGAAAAGAACTATTAATAACTTTTGCGTTAAGTTAAGGCCTGATCTGTCTGACATTTATAGCCAGTGCTCTGACACGGGGCCATCAATCTTTGAACGCTAAAAAAGCTCAGTGTATCCAGAAAACACATTATATGTGGTGATAAATGCGCTGCCCAAGTGCCCCCTCTCCCCACTGCCTTTCAGCAGCAGGCAGCAGCAAACAGGTCGTCAGAGGAGGCGAGAGGATGATTCAGTTTAACATTGCCAAAGCACTTTAAGCACTTTCAGTAACTGATCTTTCTTGTAGAACGGTGCTCCAAATAAAGAACTTTGTGTTGACAAGATTGTTAGTTAATCATTTACAAACCAATATTATCTGTATGGACAGCAATTTTCAAAAAAAAAAGTGAACATGTAATACAGTGGGGTTAAGCAATGCGGTTGAAAAATTTGGGTGCACCTAACTTTTGTGCTGGTGCACCTAAGAAAAAAAGTTAGACGCACAGCGCAACCAAGGCAAAAGGTTAGTCTAGAGCCCTGCCACCACCAACAATTATTACAAGCAATAAAAGAATGAATACTAAAAACTAGCCAAAATTCTAATTATATTCTTCATAACACAAATACATTTTTAAGGACCTGTCATACATGTAGGATATGTTTGTTTGTTTATATTTTAAGTATTATTCTAGACTTTTAAAATAATAATAGTATAAATAATAACCCTTCATCAGGTGTTACCCTGCAGCTCGCACTGGAACGGTTTGCAGCCGAGTGTGAAGCAGCAGGAATGAGAATCAGCACCTCCAAAATTAAGGCCAGAGGCCAAATCTGTTTCTTAGCCTGAAAAGGGTGGAGTGCCCACTCTGTGTCAGGGACAGGTTCCTGCCCCAAGAGGAGGAATTTAAGTATCTTGTTCATGAGTGATTGGAGAAGGGAGTGGGAGATCAACAGACGGATTGGTGCTGCGGCTGCCGTGAAGCAGACGCTGCACGGGTCCGTCGTGGTGAAGAGAGAATTGAGTGTAAAAGCAAAGCTCTCGATTTACCGGTCGATCTACGTCCCTACCCTCACCTATGACCACGAGCTGTGGGTAGTGACCGAAAGAACGAGATCACAGATATAAGTGGTGGAAATGATCTTCCTCCAAAAGGTGGCTGGCCTCTCCCTTAGAAATAGGGTGAGAAGTTCAGCCATCTGGGAGGGTCTCAGAGTAGAACCGCTGCTCCGCCACATCGAAAAGAGCCAGCTGAGGTGGTTCAGGCATTTGACAAGGATGCCTCTAGTGTGGGGTGTTTCAGACATGCCCCACTGGAAGGAGGCCCCGGGGCAGACCCAGGACATGCTGGAGATATTATATCTCTCGGCTGGCCTGGGAACGCCTTGGTGTTCCCCCAGACAAGCTGGGGGAGGTGGCTGAGGAGAGGGAGATCTGGGCTTCACTGCTTGGGCTGCTGCTCCCGTGACCCGGCCCCGGATAAGCGGAAAAGGAAATAATAATGACAACAACAACAACAATAATAATAATAATAGCTCCCTTTTGTGTTTAAAATTAAGAGATCAGTACTTACAGCAGTTAGTAACAGCAAAGCTGTTGGCCACCTCCAGGTTGTCTATGTGTGGAGTTAGCCTGAAATCTGCCATCCCAAACTGAACCATGCCAACTCGGAATGCACTGTACTCCTGATCCGCACCCCTGGGAAACAAACCACCTGAGACAAACAGAGACAGAGAAGGTTGTGATCATAAAGAAAACACAACTAAGAAGAGAAACAGGTTTTCTAGCTACATAATTCTTACCACTCCCTGTCTTTAACAATTAGAAAGAAACTGCAATCCTTAATTAACAGTTGCTATAATGTTTGTTTTAGTTTTAGAAATCAAAATGTTTTTCTAATGTGATATGGGATCTCAGCAGTTTGGGCTCTCTTTTCTTCATATTTATTAATTTATTTACTTTTTTATTTTTTTTCCTTTTAGTTCAAATGTTCTGCATTTCTCTCCTAAACTTCATACCTACCCGACACCTCGTCATCACCTGTCTTGCATTTACCTATATGTCTGCTCCAATCACCAGTCGTTTCCACATGGGGACACTTTTGTTTCTACCACTTCAGCCACTTACTTCAAATCTCCTCTCTCTCTCTCTTCTGACCCTGTGGCATGTGTTTTTAACCGAGTAACTCTATCTCAGGCAGACATTGTCTTTCTAAAGGACTCATATGTCCAAAATATTGGTACCTACATTCACCTCTCCACAGTTCACTCACGTTTGTCCTGTTATAACTCAAAAAAAAGTGGCACAGTGATATTAATTAAAAGAAACATAAACAGAACCATTAGCAAGACTGTAGCAGATGTGAAAGGTCAATGTATAAATCATATTCCTCTTTAACAATGAAAAATTACAAGCCAAGGTTTAGTAACATTCTTTTCAGCATAACTTCACATGTCGGAATTCTTTTTCTTTTTCATTTCCACATACTGTATTAAAACAACTGTCCTAAAAGCACACAAAAACCACAAAATCAGAGTGGGAATAATGTGATTTTTTTTACTGCGATGTCTGTAACAAATCATTTTTATAATTTGAAGTGCAAATATAAATCATAAATTTCAAAAACGTATACGCAGATGATGGAAGATACAATGGATGTGCTGGGATGCATCACTAGTGATGTATCCTAGGTTGATTAGGTGTTTAGGATCTCACAACATGTGACCCAGCCAAGGTTGATCAGGCACTAGCTTGCATCCCAGCAGTGTTTGGTCATGGATCACCCCTCTCAATCCACAGGCACCTGAAAGCTTAGCAGTGTGTAGGCTCTTTAGAGAGACTGGCCGGTGATGCCTCAGCAGCCTACTTCTACAGGGCATGCTTGCTAACCCTGTCTCTGACACTCTTCCAGAAGACCCTGGCATTTGGCCAGCCTACTTGCAAATGCCTCCTCTATGCAGTCTCCAAGGAACCATCAGTTCTATCTGAGCTATGTCTTGAGGCTTCTGACATTATCACAGTGTCTGGGCACAAAGATGTTTCTGCCATGAGTGCTGAAAACTTGCTTGGAAAGTTGGTTGGACCTAGAACAAGCATTCTGCAGAAAATTAAAAACCTCTGATTTGCCTTTTATTAGCTCTAGAGTTAAGAAACATAACTGCCTTAAAGGTCTTTGCATAAACTCTTCTCTGACATCCTGGTGGGAATTTCTAAAACAACGTCTTCCCTTACCTCATGTAACTGACACCCATTTGGAGCAATCCAGATATTCATTAGAGAAAAATACTGAAGTTTCCATTTTGACATGAGAAAAGGATCGAATATTTAGAACATGTTTGTTCAAGAGAAAACTTATGTTCATTCAAATAACTTGCATCAAATCATGGAATCAGCAACAGTAAATTTCTTGAATATCAGCAAGTCGTTCATACAGAAAACAGCCGTCAGCTGAACTTAGAAATGCATACCTGGGCAAGAGACTTTTAATCTTTGTATCCCTAAACTGTTATCAAAAAATTTTATTGCTATTGTTCAAAATTGATGACTCTGTTTCTGAAAAATGGGAGCGAGATCTCTCCATCAACCCAGATGAAAACTGGAAGGTTACGTAGACACAAATATGCTTAAATACCATCAAAATGTTATAAGTCCCAACTTACAATTTAAACAAACCTCTGTGATGAACACACTATACATGTTCCAGATGGGCATTATACACTCAAACATATGCACCCACTGCACATAAACACACACATAAACACACACACAACACAAGATTGTTGATTTGTTTTTCTCTTCCAGGTGCTGTTTGTGATTGTTTTCTTGTATGTTTTTTTCTTACACTTGCAGCTTTTGGCGATTTATCACTTCTCTCTTTGTGCATTATCCTGTTATTCTATTTTCTCTGTTTTTTCCCCTCTCTCTCCTACCTTTCAGCTTTGACATTGCTATGTTACACATGTACTGTAATACAGAAGTAATGTTAATAGAAATTAATAAATTAGGATTTAAAAGAGGCACATGAACAAGAATAGCCTAGCAAGAATTTATAGAGCTCATCTTGGAAAAGCAAATGTGTTTGGCACCACACTGCATTCAGATCATAATTCTGATTGCAAAAGATGCCAGACAAGAAAGGCTAGAAAAATGTTAACAAAATAGACTCAAGACACACATAAACTAGCCTACTGGACACAAGAAAGGGGGATATGTCAATGTTCGTGTTTTTGAATGCACCGTCTAGCTCGGGCCTGTCCGTATGGAGTTTGGAGGTCTGTGCAGGTTCTCTGGGTACTCTGCTGTTGGCCCATCTGGAAATACATACTGTATATGTAATTAACAGTTATCTATACCTCATTTATCTCATAATTTCTTTCAATATATACACGTGGCACAGTGATTAGCACTGTTGCCTTACAGCAAGAAGGTTCTGATTTCAACTCTACTATTTGGCCACAGTCCAAGGACATGCAGTTAGAGGGGTTAGGTAAACTGGTGATTCTAAATTGCCCATAGTTGTGAATGAGAGTGCAAATGGTTTTCTGTGTCTATGTGTTAGGCCTGCAACAGACTGGAAACCTGTCCAGGGCGTACCCTGCCTCTTGCCCTATGGTAGTGGGATAGGCTTTAGCCCCCCTACACTCGAAGGAATAAGCGGAAGAAAATGAATGGATGGATCTGCACTCTGCACATATAAAAATGCCTCTCTGTTTGTCTATTCTGTTAAGCACATAAGCTCAATTCCTTGTATGTGTAAACATACCTGCTATTCTACGCTATATTCTACAAATATTGTATAGAATATACTATATTTCTGAAATATTATGTTTTAAATTGTGGCTCCACAGTGTCATTGTTTACACATTTGCCTACAAAGTGAACGATCCGCTATTATATCCTGGGAGGTGACACAAATCCCTCAGGTTGCATCAACACAGGCATCTGTGTTGATGCAACTGCATCTGCTGCTCACAACCTTGTCTACCTCCAGCCCCTTTACAAACCTGCCGTTCAGAGACACTGTGGCTCCCAAAAAAACATTCTGTGCTTCCCCAACAATAAACTCGTGGTTACGAAAAACATCAAAGCGACTCTGAATGAGAAAAAAAAGAGCTTTCAGAAGCGGTGATAGAGATCAGTTGAAACTGGTGCAGAAGGAGCTGAAAGCTGAGATTGCAAAGGGAAAAGAGTCCTACAGCAGGAGGCAGGAAAACAACACTAGGGAAGTGTGGAATGGAATGTGGGCCATTACTGGCCAGAGACAAAAGAGAGGTGTTGGGATGGATGGGGACGTAAAAGTGCAAACAACCTGAATCTACCTCTGACTTCAGGTACAATTCCCAGTCATGTCATCTGCAGAAATTCTCTGATGACTCTGCCATCGTGGGCTGTATCAGGGATGGTCAGGAGGAGGAGTACCGGGGTGTGGTGGACAGCTTTGTTGAGTGGTGTGAGCTAAACCATCTACAGCTTAACATCACAAAAAAAGGGACTGATCATGGACTTCAGGAAGCATTTTCCTACTCCTACCCCTGTCACCATCAGAGGGGCTGATGTGGAGATTGTGGAGGACTACCGGTACCTGGGGTTCACTTGGACTGTAAGCTGGACTGGACCAAGAACACTAATGCTGTCTTTAAAAAAGGGCAGAGTCGGCTTTTTTCTACTGAGGCAGCTCAGATCCTTTAATGTTTGTAGGAAAATACTGACCGTGTTTTATCACTCTGTGGTAGAGTGTCGTGTTCTTTGCAGCTGTGTGCTGGGGCAGTGGGGTGAAGACAGCCAATGCCAACAGGCTGAACAAGCTGATATAAAAGGCTGGTTCTGTCTCTCTTACTGCATTGAGCATGTGTACAACAAAATAATTTGCCTCGGGATTAATAAAGTTCTTCTTATCTCATCTTATCTTGTCTGGCATAAAAATCTGCCAAATCAAACATGCAGAGGTTCCTGCATCGGTGATCCTTTGGGAACAAGGGAGCATCTGAAAGTAGGTTTATATAAATATTTCCCCTATATCACCTTTAAAAATTTGTCTTATAGAACCGTTGTCTCTGGCATCAAGTCATGCATTCCAGAACTTCAGGTGAAATGGAAATGTTTATACATGCTGTCATACCTCAGTTGGTCCAGAATGCTGCTTCAAGGATTTTCACTGAGTCCTCTAAAAGGTGATGTGACAATGATTTTGTCCTCTTTACACAGGCTGCTCATAAAGTCTAGGATCAGTAAATGGACTGTTCTTCTATACTTTATGTACTTTTCTACTGTACTTGAGTACTCAAAGTAGTTTAAACAACATGGTTCCTTTACACATTTATACAGTCACTTTTTCCTTTGCCTAAGTGCTTTCTATCTAGTCCTGCTGTCATGAAAGCATCAGAGAGCATCTTGGGGTTCAGCTTGCAGGTGGTAGCTCTGGTCAGGTTACAGAAAATAAAAAGACTGCTTTTGAGGTTTTAGCTTTCAACCTGTGGAAGTTGCCTCATTTGGTCTTAAGCTGTGTTGTTTTAATGTTATAAATAGACACATTTTTGAAACATTTTCTGATTCAGTGTCTCTGTTTTGCTTAAAATGTTTATGTTTTGGTGCAGTTTGAACATTTATAATGATGAGTGCTGTGAAATTTTAACTTTATATATCAAATAGTTTTCAGGCCATTTTGGCACATTGAACTCTGAGGCCATGCTTGAACATACCTCAAATACAATTAAGGATAAAACATTTTGCCCTTTCTTGCTATCAAAATGAATCAGGATCTTAGTTTGGAAAAGATACATTAAAAATATCAGAGGTTTGGCTGGTTAGACTATTTTAAAAATCCAGGTAATGTAATAAGTAACATAACACATGTAAAATTATTTTTAACCTGAAATTCTTAACCGTGAAAATTAAGGAAGTTATATTTTAATTCAGCTTTTATGCTCAGCATTTATTCAGACAGTAATCATACCCTTTGCATGATCTCGCCTTACCTCTAGCAGCCGTGACACTGGGGTTAGAGTTGGGTTATGGGGTTAGGTGTTAAGATTAGGGCTTTAGGGGTAGCATCTTGACTCCCAGTTCTGTCGTGTGGACACAACAGCTTGGTCTTGCAAGACTATGTTATTATTCTAGGGTCATTTTATTCATCGCTAAGTATATAAATTTCTTGCTTGATGTTAAATGAGGAAATGAACTTCATGTTTATGAATAAACACAGTTTTGTCTATGGGAAGCAGCAGCACAGTTTGGTAGATTCTTAAGTGTGTTTCACTTCTTCTTCTTCTTCCTTCCCCCATTAAATAAGTAACTAATTTATTATTATTATATTTCATGTGTTTTTATCATAACACATGAAATATAAATCCTTTGAAGTACACACATATAATATCTGCTTCTGTCTCTGTTAGGTTAGAATATATAATAAGTTTTCTAAAGCTTCCATCCCTGAATCAGCCCAAAGATGCTTCTCTTCTGCCTGACTGCATTCACACACCCATATCAGCAGTAGCATCTGGAGACTTTGTGGAACTGCCTTGATGTGGCAGATAAGCCGCCCATTATAGATAGGTCAGCAAACCCTCTGCTTAAAAATGTATAATCTTGTCTTATCTTTTTTTTTACAATTTATTTTTTTCTATTCAAGAGCCCCTTGCAGGTTTAGAGTAAATAGTGTCAAACTACAAAATGGGCCCTGTTTGAGTTCATATCTTTGAAAGCATTTATACTCTGAAATGCTGGGCTGACTCGTCATATAGTAAAATTGTGGGGGAAAATGCCTTTCATTGCCTCTCTATAGTCTTTGTGTCTTTAAAAGTGCCAAGTTTAATCCTATAATTTGCTGCCCTCAGGTGGCCACAGTTAGTCTTTGTCTTTGGGAGCTGGATTGCTGGACTACCAGCAACAGAAATGGTGAGCTAACATATTGATAGATCCTAAGTGTTTTGTCATGTTTTAAGTAATGCGTCTCAAAAAACAGTTTATTGTGCAAAATTGTTTCATTATTAATATTAACTTTTTATTAATTTAATTACAAAAGGTAAACTGATCCCTGGTGCCACCCCACACCCCTCTCTAGACACGTTCCTGCTATAGCTGTCACATTATTAATGTCATGTCACTCCTAAATCAGACATCATCTGAAGCATACTACATGGGCTGATGTTCAATCCAGCTGAACCAAAATTTTAAGTTCCGATGGAAAACATACATACTCCAAAGAGAAAAAGCTGTTGTGATCTTTAAAAAAAAAACATTTTTTTTCCTGCACTGTATCATGTATGTAAAGTATGAGATTTGTAGTTCAAATGTAAAAGCAGTGTAATGTGACTGAAGGAAAAATAAAATCAGAATAACATCAAATACTGTAGCTAACTAAGGGTAATAATGGACAACTTTACAGAAACAACCAGTAATGTTAATTATAGCTTATTCTAAATTTTTAATGAAATGAACTTCCACTAAGGGCTTGACTGATATACACGTGTAAGGTCCAACAAGAAATACAGTTCAGGAAATAAGTGTCATGTGCTGCGTTTCAGTGATCTTAGATCTTCACTTGTCCCTATAACAGCACCATTAAGACCTCTGTGCACACAGGGGCAGTTGCAGATTGACGGAATGCTGCATTTTTAGCAAGATGTTTGCGCATATAATTTATTTTATTTTTTGATCTATTTATTAGTTTACTATTTAAAAGATAAACATCTTAACTCAATTAGAACACTGCAGCAGCAGCTGTGCAATCACGAGGCCTGGCGTTACTGACAGCACTATAAAGAGGATGGAGATGAGAGAGGCCCACGGGCCAATAAAGAAGACACGGAAAGACAATGAAAAGGAAAGGTTTAAACCGGTAAAAGACGAGCTTTAATACACGATGGAACAGGAAAGGTGAGGATGACAACGATCGGGCGACGACAGATATAAAAATCCTACCAATCTGGACGCTCGGAGATCCGCACAATGCCCCGCGCCATAAGAGTGCCACCAAAAATAGCAGCTTCATTGTGGTGTTCAGGATCCTCACGCAACACCACAGCATCTTACGATAGAGGTCCCTACAAAAACATCACCTCCATCAAAGACGATGTAATCTCATGGCGTTATTCCGGTTTTATTTAGAAACGTCTCGGGCTCTGCAGATGCCCGATCCTGTCTCCTGAGGTGCGCGTGCTGCTGCTGAAGCTGGACTTGAGGGCGCGCGCACTGATTTGCCCAGGAATGCCGATGAAGCACGAGAGAGAACCGAGAGCAGCCGACTGCTACACATGAGGTTATTATAAACCTCCGCTTGAGGAGGCTGACACATATTCTAACATAACAGATGCATACTGGGAAATTTTACAAGAACTAATTTCCAATTTCATTAAACAGTGCCTAAAAACTATCATAATAATTATATTATATGCATTATACTTATAATTCCCTTCTGTCCCCTTTTTATTATCGTAAACATCACATGCGCCTTTAGCAGCTGTGTCTTGCCGTGTGACGTAGGGCAGAAAGAGAGTGAAGTCCCCCCGGCTATCACCGCTAACGGAGGGTAAACGGTCCTAATATCCAGTCTTATGCGAGTAAAAATGATCTGAGCGCAAAAACAGAGATTTTCTGTATTTCCTAATAATAAGGCATTTGTATTCTTACTGAAAGATACATCAAAATAAAAGTACATATAAATGTGAAATGTTATTTGAGTTATGAAAATGTTCTAATGGCTGAGTTTTGTGCGTGTGTGTGTGTGTGTGCGCGCGCGCACATGAGCCAGGAATCCAGAAAGATAAAAACTGTGTTGTCACACATAATCCTGAATCACAAAAATAACATTAAGTGTTGTAGTTGTTAAACACAGAACCAGGGTTTATATGTGGTTTTACTGATTGTTAACACAGTTACATAATCACTTAAAATGGATCAAACTATAACAACACAAAATAAATAGATACCAGTTTCCATAACTCATATTTGGTTATATCTATGTTTATTATGCTCAATTGCTCAGTACTGGCAGGTTGAATTGAAATAAAATAACTGAAAATAAATGCGATTAAGTTACCCAGTATAATGAATCAGAAAATAAAATCGCAGTGATTCTTATAACAGGCCTCACTGAGAGTCTGACCTTGGAGTGTGTGAGTGTATGTGTGTTTGGTGCAGGATGGGGATGAACGTGACACACTGGAGTCACTAATTTCAGTGAATGACTCACAAAATGTATAATTTTTAGTAACACAGGGTGCAATTTTGCATGCTGTTTTTTTTTTAAACAGTGCATTGTGTTCTGCGTCCTGATTGGCTGTACACCAGTGTCAATTAATCTCGTGCCGTTTCTCCTGTACAGTACAGAATGTGTTCAGCTTGTCAAATTTACATAAATCTTTGATCACTAGCAGTGTGACTCTGACGTCCTGTACTGTATTGTAACACATCCACGGCAGACACGATGATGTTTTAATGCTTTTCAGCAGACTTTATTATTTCACTACGGTTGCTGTAACACAGGACTATAATCGGTACTGTGAAAACTGTCTTTTTCACATTACTCTATGTGGTCAGTTTTGTCAATAAAATATTCCTTAATTTATTGGTCAAACCCATCTGGTGCCAGGTGGGTTGGTCTGAATATTTCAGCAACTGCTGATCTACTGGGCAGATTTACACACAAACTAGGCCTTACAGAGAATATTCTGAAAAAAAAATCCAGAGAGTGTCAAGTTTCTTGTTGAAAATATTTTGTTGATGGTAAGGGTCAGAGAAGAATGAGCAGACAGTTTCAAGCTAATAGAAAATCAAAAATGCCATGGAAACATGGATTAATCCTGCCGGCTACCAGCAGTTTAGGCTGCTGTTGCTGGAGTAACGGCATGAGATATTTTTCTGGCACACTTTGGGTCCTCTGATACCAAATGAGCATCATTTAAATCCCACATTCTACCTAACTATTGTTGATGATTTTTCTCTCCCTAATCACCTTCACTGCATTCCTGCACTCCTCCTAAAACTAAATCTGAGCCCTGGATAAACTCATGCTGTTAGATGTGAATGCTGAAAAGCTGAAAAAAGTGGAAACAGGAAAAGCTGCAGATGTTGTTTCAAATATTTTATTTACCTTATGGTAAGTGGACCGATTCTTATATAGTGTTTTTCTACTCTCCCAGAGCATTTAGTGGATTTGTACAAGATGGCTCATTCACACATTCACATCAACTGATACTAGCAGATCCTGTGGGACTTCCAGATACAGATGGAAAAACTGGTGCTGGCTAACCAACCGACCATTGTAGTGGTGGACAAGCAGAGGAAGACAGACGTAGCGATAGATGTTGGTATACCGAATGACAGCAACATCAGGAAGAAGGAACACGAGAAGCTGGAGAAGTACCAAGGACTTAGAGAAAAGCTCGAGAAGATGTGGAGGGTGAAGGTAACGGTGCTCTCAGTGGCTCCAACAGATCCAAGGAACAACACCTGTGATCTCTTTCTAGAAGAGTGCAGTCCTAGGAACACCAAATATGCTGTGCAGGATCCTGAAGCTCAAAGGCCTCTGGAAGAGTACCACGACTTTAAGAATAAAAACTGCCTGCTGGGTTGTTTTTTTTTTAATTGAACTATCAGGCCAGAATTGTCTCAGCCCACCGGACAAACGCCTTGTATGTCAGATTACAGGTCCGGCCCTGGCTCAGACCCCTAGGTCCAGTGAAAGGAACTCTAAATGCTTCAGTGTACCAAGGCATTTTGGACAACTTCAGACGTCAAATGTTGCAGAAAATTTTTGAAGCTGGCTCCTTCCTGTTCAAACATCGACTTGCAAAGTCCATAAAGACATGGATGAGCAATTTTGGTGTGAATGAACTTGACTGGCACAAAGTCCTGAAGTCAAACCGATAGATGTGAGATGTGGAATGGAGAAGAAGCATGAGGTTACAGATTTAGGATTAGTGTGGTGTGTAGAGCTAAAGTAACTACAGAGGGCTAAATCTGATAAGCAATAACATCGAAAGGAAAGCTGTTAAAGCGTTAAGAAGAGAGGTGATGATCAGTGAGCAACAGTAGGCTTCATATTGCTGCAGATGCAATGTTTGCTGTGAAAGTGTTGATGTAGAAGTATAGAGAAGGTCTGAAGGAGCTTCTCTGTGTCTTTCTGGGTCTGGAGAAAGCAAATATTAGGGTACCAAGAGAAGAACTGTGGTAGAGCATGCAAGTATGTGACGATGTTGCTGGACATTTATGAAGATGGCAAGCCAGTGCTGAGGTGTGCAGGAGGAATTACAGTTGGGTTCAAGAATGGGGGTGGAACAGCATCAGGGATCTGCTCTAAACCCCTTTAAGTTTGCAGTGCTGATGGAAAGCCTGGCAGATGTGGTTGGGCAGGAATATACACGGATATAGTGTTTGCAGATGACATTTTAATCGATTGTATATTGAGAGCAGTGAGTAGGTGGCTCCACCAGTCCTACAATGTATATACAGTTTTAGGACAACATATGCGCCCATCCAAATTACACCTTTTTCAGATGTATAATTCATATACATGATATTCAGCAAGATAATGCTAAATGCTATACTGCATCCACTAAAACACTATGGTTTGATATTAGAATAGTTGTTGAACTGGCCCATCTACATCTACATCTACTAAATAAAAAAAAAAAAAACATGACAAAGAAGACCCAGGACTGATGAGCAGCTGTAATTTTCTTAAAATGGACCAGTACCTCAGTTTAAACAACTCCACTCTGTAGTTTAAATTTTACACAATGCCCAAAGTGTTTTGGATTGGCTTTGTTTTAAGAATAAAATATTACTTAACTTCAGTTTTCTAATGCCAGAAGGTAATAGGATGGGGTTAAAGAAAAACACTGTGAAGTCCAAATGCTACAGATTAAAGAGAAATAAAGTGAAGAGAGATCAATTTTAGATCTTATACTAGAAATACTGAAGGACAAACAAAAGATGCTGAAACGGCTTCGGGAGCCTGTTTTTGTTTTGCTGTGTTCTTGAATGTATTGCTGTTGTTACCATGCATACTTTTTCTTTGAGAATGTGAATTGCTGTGTGTTGTGTTTGTTTTATTGTTGTTTAAAATAAATAAAACAAAAAGAAAAACAAGCAAAAAAACAACAAAAGCAACACATCTGTTCTTGGGGAAAAGAAATGTTTATTCACTTTCATGAAAATGATTCAAGTTCTTTGCAGTGCTGGGAAGACAGTACTTCTGAAATATATATCATGACAATATATATTTTAAGAAAGGGCGTAGCAAACAGTTTAGCAACTGGCAGTCAAGCTTAGCTGGTACCTAAAACTGTAAATCTAATGTCAAAGTGCTCTAGCAGTTAGTTAGAAGACTCCAGCAAACAGATATAACATCAGCCTTTAGGCAAATTTGACACACATGATAATGCCACCAGTCAGTTATCAGTCTACTCTACATGCATTTGACTCAGTACACGAGCCACGTGGAGATAGTTCTGATTCCTTTCCCATTCATTTAATTATCTCCACAGTTTTCTATTTACCATTTTAAGTGACGAGTTTCTTCCTTTTGTATGATTTTATCTTTATATACTGGATTGTTCCTGACTGAGCTGATTACACTTTATGTTAAAGAGTATGGATAGCATGGAGTTAAAAAGCACATAGTACAAGTTTTTAAAATGTTCTGCCAGAGAGGCTTTATAAGAACTAATAATGTTAAATTAAACTTTGAGTAGTTTTTCTGTAATCTGCTGTTATTAAATATTAAGTCCTTGCATTTTGCATATAGTTTTTCATATTATGAAAAAAGAAAAAAATATATGTATTAAAAATAAAAGTGAAATATTAAGCAGCAGCAATTATTACTTGTGTTGTAATAGGAATGCACACAGGACAATAAGCATAAATGTCAAGTCTCTAGTGAGATGTAGGTATCAACAAGATCACGCTAGAACAAATACTTAATACACTGCCCAAAAAATAAAGTGCCACTTTGAAAATGCATCAGATCTAAATATAGATGCAAATGCACCCCAAAGATCAAAGTAAAAAAAAATGATGCTGTCGGCTAGTTCATGTTGACAAAACGTAATTCCTGCCACTCAACATGGTACTCAGTAGTTAATGTAGGCCCCACATGCTTGTCATGCCCGACAATTCCTAATGAAACTCCTAATGAGATGAGCCATGGTGTCCAGGGAGATCTCCCAGATCTGGACCAAGACATCACTGAGCTGCACACTGGATGGACTGAAACATGAAGTCTCAAATAAGATTTTTATAGTTTTGTAGTTATAACTTTTAGCTTAGTTAACTATAATAACCTTGGTCCCTTAAGCTGGAAGTAGTTAAAGCGTTATATAAAAGGTTATTACTTGAACCAGCGCTCTTAGCTGATTAAGGCCAATCTCCAACCTTCCTTTATTTCCATATTCTTGTAAGAGTAGTTGTAAAACATCTAACTGATCATCTGCAGAGGAATGGCTTATTTGAAGAGTTCCAGGTTATTTTTCAGGTTTGAAAGCATTTCACAGTACAGAAGCAGCATTAGTGAAGGTTAGAAATGATTTCCTTATAGGCTCTGATAGAAGACACAGCTCTGTGTTTGTCCTGCTAGACTTCACTACAGTTCTATACTGTTCACCGTCATACTTTATTACAGCGATTAGAGCATGCTGTAGCTATTAAAAGTTCTGTGCTGCAGAGATTTAAATCATATCTATCTAATAGACTTGAATTTCTTGTAGTTACTAACAATACACACAGTATTGTTAGTGATCGCGATCGTGGCTCAAAGAGTTGACAGTTTGTCTTGTAATCGGAAGGTTGCCGGTTCGAGCCCCGGCTCCGACAGTCTCGGTCGTTGTGTCCTTGGGCAAGACACTTCACCTGTTGCCTACTGGTGGTGGTCAGAGGGCCGGTGCCAGTTCAGATGTGGGAGACAGACGCCCTCTCCACCATATAGAATATAGTTAGGGCTGAATAAGGTGACCCTGATCCTCGCTTAGTTATACTAAGCCTGCAGTAGCCCATGATAAAAGTGTTTCTTCTTCACTCACTATATGTTTATACACCAGTCTACATTTATTAATCTCTGACTCTTGTCTGCAGCACATCCTTGTCCTGTCTTCCTCCCCTCACAGCACCTGGTCGTGGCAGATGGCGGCCGGCGTTTGAGCCTGGTCCTGCTGGAGGTTTCATCTCCACTGCTTCTCCACACCCTGGAGGTCAGGTGCACTTTCATGAACACCAAAGCAGCTGATAGTGATTTAAAAAACCCTCTCCGCTGTTTAAATGACCAGATCAATTTCCCAGAAGTTTAAGTGACTTGATGCTATACTCTGATTACTCTGATTTGAGCAGCGTATTTAGTCTTAGTGACAAGTTTCAGTCATCCAGTCTGGCTCTGTTAGGCTGATGCAGTGATGAAAAAATGACTTGGATTGTTTGCCTTAATATGAAAACCAGGCATTTAATTAAAAAAGGTTCAAATGAATTTTTTTAAAAGGCAACAATAAAATATCTAAATGAAAACTGTTATAATACAAATAACTCCAATCATGCTTCAATTGTCAAACTTGAAACAACGGGGAAATTGAAAAAGAATATTTTTACATTTTTTATTCTGTTTGTATTATACTTTCATCATGGAATTCATTTTATTGTATTTGCCACTGGGGATGGAAATTGATAAGGATTTTAATGATTCTGGTTTCATTATTGATATCACTGAACGATGCAATTCCCTTATCGATTCTCATTGATTCCATTTTGAGAGTCACCACCATCTCTAAGCAGCATATCAAAGACACTATGTTTATGCAAATTAATTACATGCTGTGAGTCAAATGTTTGTGGTGGTTGGAGGTATTTCTACTCTTTATTAAAGACCAGTGTTGGGGTGATTACTCAAAAGGAGGAAGAAGCACTTTGTTACACTATGTTGCATTACAACTGCATTTCTCTGTCAAATGACCTGAAACATATTGTCTCATAATTGCTATTTAACAATACAAACCTGAGGCTACAGCCTAACACACCAAAGCCTTGTCCTAATGAGGACACACATATGATATTTCTTTTAGTATTTAGGTATGAACACAAATCTGACAGCACAAAACAAAAATGAAAACCAGCACAAGCAGACTTTAAAATGATCTCCATGTTGATTCTACTTGAGAAACATGAACTGATTCTTGTGATTTGGGGCCACAGAGATTGAAAATGTGACGTCATTTCTGGGGTAAAACCGCAAAGGATTGTAGGTACGCAGTGTTTTCATTTTGCTGCCACACGTACATACAATACAATGCGCGAAAGTCACGTGGTCTGTCAAACTCTATATAAATATGAAAATAAATATAAATATATATATATATATTTATAACTAAATAAATAAATAAATAAAAACAGGTAGAAACAGAGCCTGCAGCCTGACTGCTCATCTGTTTGTTACCTGATGAAGTTCAGTGGCAGCTGGCTTCACCACATCTCACAAGTGATGGCTCACTTTCCTGCAGCCATGTGCTGGGATCATCATTCACTCAGCTTAGCGCCACTCTGGGTTCTTGGATAGCTTAGCATTAGCATGCTGTCTGTGCAGGTGTTTGCAAAGAGCTGAAGTTGTGTTAGTAACAAGCTGTTCTGTCCTCAAAGCAGTTTCCATTTTAGCTGTCCTTTTGTGCAATAAAAATAAAAGTTTTTGTCCATATTCACGCTGTAAACTTCCGCATTACTATTATTACTATTTTCCTTCTCTATAACTAAAATCAGCTAATTGTAGCATACATGTCAGAAATAAGCAGGATTGAAAGGCAAGCAGACTAACCACTAACAAGGAATTCGACTACTAGGAACCGGGTCTTGTAGAAAGCCTTGTTGATTCTCATCCCCATTGGCCACTCTAGAATATTATACCGTTAACATGAAGCGTGACCAGTAATGTTACCCTCAAAAAAAGCATTTATTTCTAATGCACGGGATACAGTCATTTTTTAACCTGAATAATTTAGATTATAACTAGCACAATGTCCTGTATTACACAAAGACAAACATGCATGGCCTACCTAATGTATGGGCTTTAAGGGAACTCAAGCAAGAGGATGCCAAGTTTTATATTTGTGAAGATTTGCAGTTATACCTGGGAACCACACTGGTTTTTGCAGCTTAGCAAATGCTGCAAAAAATAGGTTGTTAGTTAGCAATGACATGCAATCTTGTGTAGGACCAGTAATACAGCCAGCCTGCATAATTGGTTGTATTTTTGATGCCAAACAAACTGACAATTTTCAAGTCTGTTTTGATAACCTGGAATAAAGCTGTGATAGGCATGGTTTCCTTGGAGCATCAACACATTTTCAAACTGTATGAGTCAGACTGCTCACAGATTACTGTAGGTTTTTTGCCATTATGTTCTAGTTGCAGACATTTCAAAGTCCATCACATGTGGTGGATTTCTGCAGTAGCTTGTCTTGTGGCACATATCCATTGTAAAAAAAAAACAAAAACAAAAAAACAACCTTCCAGTTTTTGTGGTACAGTGGTCCCTATTTTATTGCAGGAGAAGCCGATGCGCCGGAGCTGCATCGGCTCATCACACCGCTCTGCATAAGTAGTACTGGGTCCTGAGTGGGAGTGTTGTTGTTGTGGGTGATGTGTGCAGCTGGCAGCGGGAGAGCTGCAGCCGAGTGGTGAAATAATAAAGTGTGCTGAAAAGCATTAAAAACATCATCGGGTCTGCCGTAGATGTGTTATAATACAGTACAGGACTTCAGAGTCACACTGCTAGTGATCAAAGATTTATGTAAATTTGACAAGCTGAACGCATTCTGTACTGTACAGGAGACACAGCACGAGATTAATTGACACTGGTGTACAGCCAATCAGGACGCAGAACCCAATGTGCTGTGAAAAATATAAACAGCATGCAAAATTGCACCCAAAAAATCAACGAAACAACAAAGCCGCGAAAAGTGAACCACGATATAGCGAGGGACCACTGTACACGTGTATAGACGATGGGAATAGGTTGAAAATGTAAGTAAAAAGGAGACCTTTCAGCCTTTAACTTGCTTTAACCATATATCTAACCTATTTGGTGAGTTGACACTTGAAAATTTACAAATAAAATTTCAAGCATCCCTTGGAAAATATTGACAAATTTCCTATATGATTTATCAATGAAAAGTGTACTTTTAGCGTCAGCACTGTCCGCTCTGTACCCAGGATACAAATCACTTTCTTCTTCTTTCTCTTACAGATAGATTGACCAATAGACAACATTGAAGAAGAGGAAAGAGAAGGGAAATAGGGCTCTTGCATAAAGATCGATGCGCTTAGCAGCTGCTGGTATGACAGGTTTAGGTGGTGGTGGTTTCTTGTTGGCTTTGTTTTGGGATTTGAGGGCCCCTGTAACTTCAACTGGTTTACCATAACAGTCAAAGTTGGAAAGTTCAAAGTCTCGAGGTAAAGATCCCACGATGCTGAAGTCACTGGAGCGAAGGTCAGACTTCGACGTGCAAACTTTCTTACAGCGAGTTTCAACCACCTGGTAAAAGACAGATGCTGACTGAGCAACATCAATAGATTTCTTTTTGCTCTTATACAACAAATATTGTGATTGGGTCATTCCATCTCAAACCGAGACAGGCTTTTTGCTAAACAGTCTCTGATTTGCAAAAAAAAAAAATTATGACTCATATATGACATATATAAGGAGTACTGTGGGGTTTTACCTTGATTTTTCAAAATACTTATCAAGATATATTTTTTCTTTGAAAATGGCCATTTTGTTGGACATTGAAATCTATGGCATTGTTTGAAATAATGAATTAAAATGTTTTAAATTTTGCTAATTTGAAATGGAATTTCCCTGTAGGGTGTTACATAAAGACACTCCTCCTTTCAGCTATTGTCACACATGCACCACAGTATATACATTTTCTAGACATTTGAAAAAGAATCAAATCAGCTGGCTTAGAGAGCAATTAATCAATTCCCATATAATTCCATCTCAATGAGTCAATGCAAAAATAGTGCAATTACCACGTTTTGTTATAACCAAATAGAACATTTGCAATAGTTAGAATGCATTAAATGCATAGAATGCTCTGTCACACGTATGCTACAAGTGACAAAACTCAACTTCAAACAATGTTCATGTCCAGATTCTCCTTTCAGTGTCCACAAACAGTAATTCAAAAACAGTGTTTATGAAATAAGACCAGGGGTCTCATGAATAAACATAGAACCAAACCTGAAGAGGGATTTATCACTTCACAAGTAAGTTAGGATTTATTAGAACAAACTTAAGAGGAGAATTTGTGCACCACTACAGAAAATCTGATAGGAACACACACTGGTGTAGTGCTGGACTGAAGTTATTCCTAGTCTATTTCTCGCAGTCCCGCTCAGTGTGTCCTGCTTTAATCCTTCTGGTGTATTTCCTGTTGTCTCAAGGGTTCAAATCTGACACTGTCAGCCCAGCAAGTGAGTTTCTCTCCAGGCTGAAGAGAGAGCTCAGTGTGTGAAAACAGCTGTTCAAAAACTGTGTTTGTGAAATAAGACAGGGGTTTGTTTTTTTTCACACACCATGAGCATATTGCCCATGGTTTCGTGAATGTACACATTCAGTGCTACTTTTACTATACGCTAGCTGTGATTCTTATGGGCGTATTGCCTACAGTCTTGCAGGTTTACGCGCTCAGGGGGTCCTTGCTGTGGTGTCTCCAGCCTTCAGAAAGCTCGAACCTGTGCCCTGTGTGTGGTCATGGAGCCGTGAGTTACACACTCCATGCTTTTTAAGTCAAGTTTTTAAGTGGGCTGTGTCTCCTATAGCATATTGCTAGTTTGAGATGAAATGCTTGGTGGGTCCCAGCTGCAGACAGATATAAAGTGTTGCAGCAGCAGCTGCAAATTCTCCAGCCATCCTGAACCGGCAATAAGCCATCATGCTATGCTGGCCTGAGAAATGTCTCTGTCATGCATAGACTGTTCTGTCATGTCTGCATGAACTGGAGAGAACCATTCTTTCTTTCTAGAGAAAGTAATTGTGAGAATGGGTGTGATTGGGTGAATGTGGCTTGTTGTATAGAGCGCTTTGAGTACTCCAGGAGAGTAGAAAAGCACTACACAAGAATCATTCCATCAGTCTATTCACTGGCTGCTCTTGGCCTCACATGCCATGGTTTTCGGCAATCCCACCAAACAGGATTCTGAACAGAACCCCACGGGCTCATCCTGTCCAAAGGGACCTCTAGTCTCAGGAGAGCAGGACCATCCATCTCTTCCATGCAGGGCTAAGGCAGATGCCCTGACCCTTTAAAGACACAGGCTCTTCGCCCTTAGGCTGCCTGAGCCAGTGGTGCAAACTCTTCAGGAGTTTCATGCACCAAACACTAGGGCTGTCTACTCTTACTACTGGAGACTGTTTGCGTCCAGGTGCGCAGTCCACCAGTTGGACCCCCACGAGGGCTTAGTTTACACCACCCTGCAGTTCTTGCAATCCAAGTTGGAGGTGGGCACGTCCGCAGTTACAGTTACAATAGGAGGTATGGTGGAAGGAATCAAGGCAGTTCACATTGGTCACCCTGCACTTAATAGGAATGACTCAACTCTAGTCTTGCCATTTCTTAGGGGTGCCCAGTGACTTAAAACTTGCAGACCTGGTGCCCAGTTCCTCCATGGAACCTGGTCTTTGGTGGCCTTTAGCATATTAGGAAGATAGAAAAGCTCTTGTTTGCTTAATGTGAGGTCTTGGGCAGACCTTTGTCTAGTCAAAGGTGTGCTCTGGCCAACTGTGCAGTTGTGGAAGGAGTCCACGTTTTGCAGATTCTACCACCTTGACAACAAGAGGTAGCAGCCAGTCCCTCCTAGAGTGGGTGCTGCATTTTGCAGGACCACTTGATACCAGTCTTATGTCTTGTAGACCGATAGCCCCTCTGATCCTGAGGCTTGGCCTTCACATCTTGTAGGGCCCTGACCTGGTGGGCATGTGAATGTGCTTTGGCCTGCATTGTCTCCTCTCAGGTTGTCTTAAAGAGTTACCCTGTACGCACTGAATATGTAATGGAGTGGAGAGATGTAATAGTGAACATTCGGTTACTTTGTAAACTTAGATATGTGAGTAAAAAACAAATCTCTCCAACTTTAGGGCTACTTGGCGACACATTCTGATCAAACTATGAGTGAATTCACATCTGTACAGCCCAGGGTTACTCTTACTCTGAACCCCAGGGTTCTGAGTAACAGACTTCACTTCACCCTGGGAACCCCCAGGGTAACCATGCATTCTCATTAGTGTGGTATATCCAGTTATCCTATGATTTCTAATGTGTCTATATTGTGTCCAGGTGTGCTTAGATATGAATTTATAAGTCAAAAAAGTTCCCGGATCTTTCTTTGCTTTTGGTGTGCAACCATACTATTAGTATGCTTTTCACTCACTGCTGTATGCATGAACCCTGAGGTGATCTTGACCTGACATTTCCTTTATATGCATTAGACAATTTAAGTATTGAACTGCACATATTTTTCTTTAATAAAGGGAAGACTTTTAATCAGACTCAAAAACGTTCTTCTTGTATTGATTTTTAAGGATGGATCTGTACTTATGACAAACAATGTAAAAGAGCAGAATACACTATATTTATAGATTTCGGAAATCCATTACCCAAGTTGTAATTACCTGCAGAGTGTTGACGTGCATTGGTGTTCCACCAGTGCCGTTGATGGTGTTGTTAGCTTTGGTTGAAGGTTTCTTTCCTTCTTTCTCCTTTAAAGCTTTTTCTTTAGTGGCCATTTTGGCTTTCTCCTCTTCGATCAGTTTAGGACTGTTCAGTAACACCTTTATAATAAAAGTAAAAAGGAGTGAGGCAAAGAAAAGAGAAATAGAGATGAAATAAGAGAGAAACTGGAAAGGTGTCAATATAGGAAGGAAGGTTTTTATTTTCAACACTTGACATACATATCTTGCCAACGAGTCGACCTAAATCTCTGACTTTTGGTGCGCAACCATAGTTATTCATATTCATATACACACACTGTTGTATAAATTTGGTGCTGTATAAACAAAATTAAATTGAATGTGTATAAATATGTATGTGTGTGTGTGTGGGTGGGGGGGGGGGGTATTTGCCTGTATGCTGAGATGAATGTCTGACCATATGTTTTAACATGCATACTTGTCTGCAGTGTGTGACTTTTATTTAAACTGTGAAGCACTTTGCAACCCCATGTTTTAAAAAGTGCTATACAAATCAAGTTATTATTATTATTATTATTATTATTATTATTATTATTATTAATATTATTATCATCATCATCATCATCAAGGGTGGGACACATAAGCAAATTGCTCTCAGTAGATAGTGAAGCTGGGACCACAGCAACCACCTTGAACAGGATCCAGTAACCATCACAGTGGCAGACATTC
>VUQR01035453.1:2847-23217 GCA_015108515.1 Hemichromis elongatus
GCAGCTAAATAAGTTAAAGAGGACGCTATAAAGAGCCGGAGGGCCCGACTGTGAATCAGATTAAGGAAGAACTTCTGATTCTGCGATAGATAGATAGATAGATAGATAGAATAACTTATCTCATCTCTGTCCTGGAGATCTGAACACTGTCTCCCTGGTGTCTACTTGATAATCAGAAGATGTTGCTTAAAGAAACCTGAACATAGCTGAGTTAACAGGTGGGGCCCATATTCTGCTCTCAGAAGAACAGAAGTCAATGCATACTAACCCTATGAGGGGCCTCGGCTTCTCCCGCAGCTGTGTGCTGTGCTGTAAGTATGTATTTGTGTCATATGAGAGAATAAAGTGCATAAATAAGTGCATTTGGATGAATGCTTTCTGTGTTGCAAAGGTCTGGTTGTTCACTTGCAGTGTACAGCAGACAGACTGAGTAATAATCTGATCATTTTAAAGTCATTTAGATTGTTTTGCAGTGTATGTTCTGTAAAGAATTGGATCAGTAGACACACTTCACATCACAGTTTCCTGTGATGAAAATCACTTCCAGTGTGAATCTCTTTGAGCTGGGAAGCAAAGAGCTATGGGCTGTGGGGGCAGCAGAACTGACGCTCTGGAGCCTCGCTACCTGGAGAGCTGGACAAAAGAGACAGAGTCGACATGGCTGACCAGTACAGACACAGATATCCCCCTGTCATCCATCCAGAGCATCCCCTCTGAGAACTCAGAGGCTGGCTTCACTTCTGAGAAAACAATCAGCCCTGGTAAGAAGAATGAAATACTGTATGGCTGAGCAGATCAGTGAATGAATACTGAATGAATCTCTTAACAGGAGCAGGCATTATTTTAACCTGCTGAAAAGAAATATCTGTGATTACTGTACGAAGAAATATAAGTGGCGCTCCCCATCAGAAAGTAGAATTTGATGTATTTGTAACAGATGATTTTAAGTCTGTTTTGTTTTTGCATCAATCCGTAGTTTCTAATGTCATTGTTCTACTGCTGTTTTACATGAGTAAGGGGCATCCTTTAAAACTGCACTGCTGTAAATAATTTGAACATGTTAACAGTGACTTGACTATTCTTTACACTCTTGCTATCAAAGCAAAGGGCTGTGCCGATGGCATGCCTGATTTCAACAAGAATCCATTATGTAGAAGAAAGAAAACAGAAACATTAACGACAGAGAAAGTATCCACTTTGGAGACCTTTGTTCTTCTAGTGTGCAGTTAGTTGTATGTGTCTCTACATACAGGTCAGGATATCAGAGACAGATAAATCTCTTAGATGGATCCTCTTCTTTTCTTTGAAGCCAAGGGGTAGATGAGTCAGTAAATGGGGATGATAGGCTGCTTCAAAAGCCACTGTGCTCAAACAGGGCTTGGCTCTCATGGCAACAGATACAGGCATGACTGAATGCAGGGAGGGGAGCCTTGATGTAATTGTGAAGGCAAATTGACTTGAGCTTCAAACTGGAGAGATGAAACAGACCCAAAATTGGCTAAATTAATCAGCAGATGGGAACCAAACAGATTTTTATGATAATAATCATAATAAGTTGTGGTTCCGAATTTAAATCAGTGTATCTATAGAAAATATTCATTAAAATATCCTCATATCCTCTTTTGGTTTTGCCCAACTGGCACCATATGTCAACTGTCATCATTAGACACATGATCACACATTACCGAGGAGATGAGGTGTACACACATCTGTAAAATGCAAACATCAACTACACATTACCTGCGAATAACTGACAGCTCACTCCTCCACAGTGCCATCAAGTTGGTTCAGTGGTAACAGAACTAAGCAGTCAATATATAATCACCACTGTTTCATTTACCGATGACTCAAAATAGAAGCTAATTCCAACATAGTGGTTATCTTATCAAGCTGAACTTGATTAAATTCAAGTTAAAGAAAACTAAAATTTCTATAAATGTATAAAAGCTGCAAACACATAAGTAAAGACAGCTGGCTTAGTTGCTCCAACAGACATAGCTGAAGCTCTGCATCATTACAGTTCCAGATTTCTTTGAAGACGGCCTCCCGCCCCCGGCTCAGGCCTACCTAAAGGTCTGCTCGGCCATGTCTGAAGCCAGCCTGAACGATGTGAAGCCCAGCAGCACACCGACATCACTGACTTCTCCGCGGCAGGACACGACGATGCCTTCTTCTGGAACCACAGTGCAGCGCAGAAGTGTTTTGCACACTGAAGAGATTGTAAGCCTTTCCTTCTGTAAATTGTGTTTAAATGTGCTCGAGACAGCTCACAACATCACAGCACATTACTTTTTTTCCCCCTGCATAAAAGGTTTTGGCGCATCAAGCATCTGTTTTCAGCTTTATGTCACATTTGGAGTGAAACTGATTCATACAATCACTTATAAGGTTTTACCTTGGATCTTATTGATTACTGTCTAGGTACTAAATAAGCTGGTAAATTATGTTTTTTCAAGCACTTCTTTGAAATTTGTTAGAAAGCTATCTGACAAATCGTAGGCAGACCGTTAATTTTAAAGGTAGTATGTCAGAGATAAAAAATGTGATGTGTGGAGTGCCTCAAGGTAGCTGTTTGGGACCACTGTTAGTTTCATTTTTTATTAATGACTCTTTGTTTTTTGTTTTATTAAAGGCCCAGATTGCTATGTTTACTGATGACTCAACAGTACATGGAGCTGAAATCTCAATTTACATGTTAGATAAAATCCTGAATGAGAGTTTGAAGGCAGTAGAAAATTGGGTGAAAGATAGTAAGCTGGTGTTTAATGTTAGCAATCCAAAGCGCAGGGTAATACAGGCGTCAATCAAAAACAAACAAATACTTAAGCTTGGGTAATAATAATACTCCAATGGAACAGCCGCAGACCAGAAGAGAAAATCATTAGATAGAACAGTGGATTGTAAATCTACATGGTCAAAACTTAATGATAGTATAAGTAACATGGGTAGAGGTCTGTCAGTGATATGGTTTAAAAATTAATGACACCAGAGGATATAAAACGTGTTTTAAATCAGTTTGTTCTGTCGCAGTCTGATTATTACAGTGGTTGAATGCTTCATCAAAAGAAATTTTAAAAGGTTACAATTAGCTCAAAATATAGCTGTACAATGTGCACTGCAACACTCTTACAGTGAGTGATATCCCATTGTAATCTCGGCTGTTAACGAGGTCAGCCTATACGCTGATGAGTTTAATCAGAAAGGTACTCATGGCAAGAATAATAAATATATTGTATACATTTAATTCAACACAATTTTCAATAGAAAATAGATTTACATGACAGAAGTTGAAGCGAGTAATAAACAGAAAACAATAATTTACGGAGCTATGACTGGATAGAACTCCTACAGTTTATTTTAATGCAACAGACTGCTAAAGATTAATTTAAATATTTGTTAAGACATGAAGACAAAGACATTATATGAAAAGGGAAAGACTATCTCTGAATCTGCCTTTCAGGATTTGATAAGACAGTATTATCAAAATTAGTAAGAATTATAACAGAAATTGTTTGGATAATGAAGACAGCTGATGTAATGCAGATGTTGACAATCATTTCTTTTGGCGTCCTGTTATAAAGTAGTTTTATGTTCTTGTTTTACACTGACATGTTGTGGATGTTGGCTTGAGTGTGTAGGATCCCAACAAGATTATTTACCACACTGTCAGTACTTCAGTCTTTTTTATTATTTCTTATTGTCCATTAACAGACAAAATGGCAGGACAATCGGATGTCGACCAAGCAGGTGACCATTACAGTGACACAGAGCATCCACCAGGTGGACAAGAACGGGAAAGTCAAGAAGTCCCTCACGACGTATGAGGTCATGAAACCTGTGGAAGCGATTAAACAGGTGGCAACACAAAACACCTGAGTGCAGGGGACACTGGAAGAAGCCAAAGAAAATGACAAAAATCATGACTGTGAAAGAAATCGAACAGGTTTTGTGATCTGACAGGTGTCGAAAGCACAAAAATGAGATTTCTAGTGTATTTAACACTGTGCGATGTATGTTTTACTGACATGTTGGAGATTTTCACAAGAGACATTTGATCAAACACGCATGGGATAAGAGACAAAACAAAACATGGTATGTTACAGTAAATGTCATATTAAAAGCAATTATAGTATATTACAGCTGACAGCTTGTTTCCACATCAGTGTAAAGAAATCATTGCTTAGCACTGAATTCGAAAATAGTTTAATCCAGAGTTTTTTCACATTTTAAGATGTGTTTGAACATTAGCATAGGTGTAAAGCTATTACTGCATTTATTATGATATAAATGTTTCATAGTTTTGTTACTTGGCATTGATGCGCCATTTGTAGTCGCTGCTGTCCTACAAAGCAAAAGGCTCAGGAAACTGTGACGATTGCACTATTTACAGTGAAGCCTGGACGGAGGTTTGTGATAAAAATCTAATAAAATCGCTCACTAACAACGTTGTGTTGTTTTGTAAGATATCGAGATTACTTTTTTTAAAATGTGTTGTTATTTGTGTTTTCTAATGACAATAAATGAAACACCTAAATGTACAGTCCTTTTTAATTTAACTCATTTGGCACGTTCAAAGACAATCAGGTAATCACGTGCCTTTCAGCTGAGGTACCTCTGTATACATGTGACCAACGGATAAACAGTAATAGCAATAGTCTTCATACTGATGGTGTTGACAGCGTTGAGCTGATCTGGTGTCAGCTTGACAATAAAAGTGTGTGAATCTGATTTCGATGGTCATAACGTATCTGCCCCGATCTAAACGACGGCTCCTCCTTTTTCATCCACTCGTCCGCACAGAAGTCTGGGAAGAAGAAGCTAATCTCTCTTTGAGCCGACTCAAGAGAATCTACAGAAAACAACAACAGAATGGAAAATCTTTAGAAAACACACTAAAATAAAAAAAATTGCATAGTGATTAAAAGCTTCTTTTTAATTGGTCTTAAAATGTCATTTATGTGTAACCAGAGAGACGCATTACTATAAAATATTAAGATGGATTCAAAGATCTGCCTTGGAAATAAACACAAATCTTAAACATTCTTAAATATTTCATGCAGCAATACTACTTGTCGATGTTTTTCCAGTGAGCCAGACTTATAAGAAATCTTATAAAAGAAATAACTTTCAATGATTTCTGCTCTTTCACTCATTTTCAGTCCAGTCCTTGTACCTGACCATCCTCTGAGGAATGTTTTGTTAGTGTTAAGTGACTTAAGAAAAAACAAACGTATGAATCATTGAACTAAGCACTGGAACCAATTTTCAATGATTATCCTTCTATAGTTCACTGAAGCCTCGTCAGAAAAGGTCTCGGTGAAAGTGTGGCTGTTTACAATTTTTTATTTATTTTATTTATTTATGTATTCACAGAAGAATATCTCAACATGACCAACAACATGACTAAATGCATAAGTATATAAGCATTCTGTGAACGGGGATCCCTAGAAGCCAATAGGCTTGTATACAGGGGCCCTCTACCTAAATTTAAAGAAAGAAAGAAGAAAAAAAAGTATAACCCTGCCACCACATTGATACCCGTTAACTATTTGTGATAGAGTAAAAATGGGAATCAAGGTTTAGTCTGTATCTTGTAGAACTTTAAGTATTTTGAAGATAGGTTATGCATAATGCTGCAGTAAATTGTCTTTGAGATACTTCTTGAATAATTTAAATGGTTTTTGTGATTGTAAACACTTATCAATGTTGTTCCAGATCTGTGGACCCTTACATGCCACGCTGAAACGTGCGCATTTCAATCTGCGATATTTCCCTTGCAGTAGGTCTGTATTTCTAGTATAATGAGAGTGAGCAGAAGTTGTAAATGCAATAAGTTTATACCATACCGGGTGTAAATTATGGACAATCTTATATATAAAGCAAGCATTATGAAAGATATTATATTCAGTAGGGTTCTGAATACTGCATTGTAAGTGGCTGACAGCTTCTTTTTAAAAACGGTCGTCCTATTACTCCTCTGTCAAAACACGTACTTCCTCGGTCCAATAAGTACATCACTCAAGACTCTGCAACTAGTCTTTTTATTATTCATGCTTTTAAGTTACAATCACTTTATGTTTTGGTCATTTAAATATAAACAGTATACCTTGTAACATTGCACGGTGTCAATTTTATTAAAAGTAAATCTATAAAGAAAGCCACAAACACTGTTACATCTCATATCATGAAACAGAGCAGCAGTAGTTGGCCTAAAACAAAATGTATATATCTAGGCCAAATGTCACATTTACCTGACCTTTCAAACTCTGGTTTTTAGACAACGACAACAATTTTAAATGTACATTACCTCACCTACACCACTTTAAAAAAGCGCAACTTTAAAGAGGACCTAACATTTTTTCCCCCACATTTTCTTTTTCTTAGTATTTATCTGCTTGATTTTATAAGAGCGCGATTTCTCCCTTACAGTGTGTTTTCTGTTTCTGTCACTAGATGGCGGCAGTGGCAGTAATATCTTACTGGATGGTTCATCTGGATTGTTAAAATTTTAAGTTAGAGGATTTTACATACATTTACAGTAAGTAAATGTATGTAATTAGTGAGAGTGAGAGACCAACACATTACATTACATTTTAAAATAAATGACTGCAAACAAGTTTTGCCTTCATCACCAGTGTGATATTGTTATGCAGTTATTCTTGTTCTGAGTATTCATTTTTGCTTAATTGCTCTCATTTGGCAATTTTATTATAAAAGAGGAAATTAATGTCTAAATATATTCTGTGGGGAACGGAATGAGCTAGAATTATAATGACATGCAAAAGTACCTTGAATAGCAAAAGAAATAAAATTGTTATTTCCTCTGTGTGAATAAAATGAGAGCGGCTTTTTTATGCTGCAGGATATGACCCTGTAATTGTCCACAAAGTGACAATGTCACTGTTTTGTTTTATGTATAATCAAGTGCTCAGAGAAATAGTCAGCTAAATGAAAAAATACTTGAGATTCAGTCTGTTGCCTTCCAGGAATTACGGAGCAGTCAAAAAATGTCTGATGCCTAAATGCAGGTCCACCTGCATCCGCATGGCGCTCCTCAGAAACGTTATCAGCTACTGAGGATAACAGAAATGTATCCCTCTGTGAAATCCTGACCTTAGTCAAAGAGTGTCTTTATTGGACATGCTAATTACTTACAGTTTGACATTTTTTTTAAAGAAATATTAAGTCCATTTTGAATTTTTTAGCAATACATTTCACTTGATTTCTCATCATCCTCTCCTCTATTCTGAGTATGAGCAGCGATATGCCAGGAGGTTTTCACCAGGTTTGTTTGCTTCCCATCTTGTCTTGGTTGTAGGCATAACAGTTAGAAATCGGAACCTTAGGGTGAGGAGCTGGTGAAAGAGAGGTGTGGAGCATAGGAGAGAGGTGGCTGGCCTCTGGGCAGCCGTCGGGTAGCTTGTAAAGAGACAGATGGTGGGAAGATGGAGGGATGCTGACAGGAGTCTGCATTAAAATGTAAGCACAAAAAGGAGGAAACCATTTTAATTAATGTCATTTTACGCAGTCAGTGAACAAGTATTAGTGCTGATTAATATCTTACAAATGGGCACATGATCCAAATGTGTGGCCTTGACCCTGGGCTTAGGTGAAGGGCTACGTTAATGATTATGTTACAGCAGGTATTACTTTCAAACACCATCTGTCTATCAAAAAATTGTAGAAACCTAAGGTACAGGCAAACCCCCATCAAAGGATAACTACCTACCTTCTCAAAAAAAAAACCCAAACTTGATATATAAAACATATGTTGTAGCACTCCCTGTTTTATTAGCCTTTATGCAAGTAATCCGTTTCTCTTTAATGCACAAATTCTATAAATAACGCAGCAAAAAGGACAGAGTCTGACTCCCCGACTCCACTCACTGCAGAGGCAAGTGACATGCATGATCCTATTTAAACAAACCTAATAGCAACAATGAAAGCCACAAAAAGCACAACCAACTAAATCAAGACGGTGATGAGAAGAGCGGAAGATAACAATTAAATACGATGCTGATTAGCTAGATGTTGGTGGCTCCCTGTGTGCACTGTGATGGCACCCACCTGCACTGTGTTACTGCCAGTGTTTCTCAGTTCATGTAGGTCAGTCAACCACAGCTTCAACCTCTGCCACGTTGTCTTTATTTCTGCTTGCACCTACAAGCAAAGGGTGAGTAACGGGGGAGGAAAAGAAGCTTGAAATAAGATAATAATGATAACTGAATTTGGAAACCGTGACTGACAAAGTGGGTTAAGAACTAAGAACAGGAAGAGGTTAAACGTTGCAAAGAGCGTTTGCAAGAGGAGGAAATATCTCTAATGCAAACACTAAAATCTTGCAAAAAAAAAAGAAAAAAAAGAGCAACACATCCTCTGCTGAGCACAAAGAACATTTACTAGTGAAACACGTTTTAATTCTTAAACTGTAGAACATACGAACAACATCCAGACAAAAAGGGACATTTTCCTAATGTCTATAATTTTAATCAGAAAAGAAACTTTGCATAGTCCACACACAGGCTTTTTCTATAATCTGACTATGATTGGATTTTATCATTATGAGCCTCCTTGGACCTATTGGACACTGCCTGCACCTTTTTTAGTGTCGCCTCGTCCCTTTTCACTTCAGATGGGCATTACATTGACTTACATTAATTTCTCAGTTGACTATTCATTTCGGCTAACTATAAGCTGCACGCTGAGCTTAAACAAACCCAGCTCTAACCTTAAACTGAGGCTGCATTCAAAAACGTAATGATTCATATTATGAGCAATTTGTTTTTATCCACCACATCACATGCTACATACCTCCTTGTTGACAAAACAGTACAGGACAGCTACAAGTAAACCCTGTAAAGAGTTTTTAAGAAAGGTCATTTAGTAGTGTTTTTTGCTACTTTTATCTACAAATGATTAAGATGGTGAATATTATCAGGCTGGGGTGATATGCAGACTCTTCATCATACCTGAAAACAGTTGAAGAAGAGTTGGAAGAAGAGGTTGATGTTGCGAAAGACTTCATCTGTTTGCACATTTGTCAACACTGCAAACACGACTTCATGGATCCCCAGCAGAGGGATCAGGGTCAAAGTGGATTTGGCCAGTCTGGAGAGAAACATGAGAATCAAAGATTCACTGTTTTTATGTTTGGTCACTTGTTTGTTATTAAAGTCACTGAAGCAGGACGAATGATATGCTTACTGTCAAGAGACATGTGAGTTCCCTCACATGTCTCCACTAAACTTGGTGCTAAAAAAAAAAATCCTCACTATCCATAATGCAGTTCTCAATCATTATAACATTTCCTCACCCGCCATTAGACATTCCAGTTGTTTTTACACACACTGCTATGGTTTCTATACATACTTCACTGTTAAAGATATTTGTTACTGTGTTGATGAACTTCTAATTTCGATCTGAAAACTCATCAGCACACTCTCTCTCTAGAGCTCTCACTTCCCTGAATACTCTATTAGTATTTACAGTCAAGTTACTTCAAGTTTTGTTCAAATATTTATACTCTCAGAGGTTTTCTTGCAACACATAGAAATACATACTGTCATCTGTGTCACACGTTAATTACACTAATTACACTGAATATTCATGTTTTGACATATGTGAAAAGGTACTGTAATAGTAATGCAATAGAACGGGAATATACATTCTCAGTATTCTTATTATTTTTTCCCTTTTGTCATTGTAAGTGTGTATTACTTTCTTGTTATCCACATACCTGAATTTGTAGTCAGTATATCTCATCTGATGGGCTTTCAGTTTCGATATGAGGATCAGAATGATGCGAATAAAGATGAAAAAGTTAACCTGAAAAGACAAAATAAGAGAAACAGACACATTCGCATATTATTTCGTAATTATTATTTTAGCCATCTTAGTTTTAATTTGAAAGCTGGAGGTCACAGGCCTGTTTATGGTCACATAACTCACACATGATTGTTTATACTGACACATATCCTTTATAACCTTTATATTAGTGTGTGTCTATTACCATTATGGCCAGGAGAATAGGGATACGGATTATACACCAGTAAGCCATGTTTTCATTTATCTCCCAACACCTGAAAAACATGTTGCATGAAGATGGAAAGCAGTTTTTATTTACTTAGGTGCTCCGTTTTGAATTTTTATATATTAATAACATATGCATTACTTGTATATTACTATTACATCAACACTTTTCTATCACGGTAGAACCATGGAGAATTCCTCCAAATCAAAAATGGTGTTAAATCTATTGCATACATATACTAAAGCTATGATTTAGAGTGTAGTTAAGAGATTAAAGAGAAGAGAAAAGAATACAAATAGGTACAGGGCAGCACACTGTCAGCACAAAAATTGTTAAAGAAGTCAAACTAAAAGTTCACCTTGTGTTTTCGTACAGGTACCGTACAACAATCCAGGGAAAGACAAATAACACTGGGGCACCTGAAACAACGACAGTTCTGGTAAGTAGAGAAAGTGCAGGATCCTGAGATGGACCAAACCAATTTACGCACAACATGACCCAAGCCTTTAATTACTTCCTTTCCTTTGTGTTGTGTGCCTTTACTTTTGTCTGGTGTCCTTTGCTTACCCCAGCCTATCAGTAGATATCCTCCGAAAAAGCGGTTTTCAGAGAATGCCATCAGTGCCAGCAGGTTGTGCAGATACAGGCCTTCCACGAGAAGCCAGTAGTAGTTGGCTCCCACACAGTACTGCATCAGCACCTGAGCCACAAGGCAGCTGGACAATGCCTAACGTTTAAGTGTGTTTATATAAGGAGATACAAAAAAGTAGAATTAAGAAGTACACATCACCTCTAACGTCCATGTCCATGGTTAAGTCTATATGAGCAAATGAAAAACTGCCTGAGTAATGAACACTGTAAGTTTAAGATGTAACAATGTAACAATTTATAAAGTCAAAATAATAATTAATAATCACTTAGTAGTACTAAGTGTTATTATTCATTACTACATGCTAACTGGCATGAATGATGAAGTGGTCCAAATACATTCAACCTTGTCTTCTGTAAAATGATACATATGTTAATAGAACTGAAATAATAACAGGTTTGTTTACCTTTTAACTCTGCACTTTTTAATGCATTTGTGTCCTAACCTGGTCACTGAACACTTCAAAGACATCCCTGTTGTCCGTGAACTCCAGGTAGGTTTTAGTCAGCAGAGCATCTTTAGTCAGGATGGAGAGAGCTCGCAGAATGAACGATGCAAACAAGTTGCTGTGGATGTAGTTTCTGGTACAGTGGAGCCTCCTGCAAGTATCACAAAGGTCAAATAATGTCCAAAAAAAAATCACAAAACAATAAAGTCAGTCTGCTGAACATGTGACACATAAAGAGTGAGATTTACTTCACTTTTTTTTCTGATTTTTGTTACAATCGAGCTTATAGGCTGCACTGCTAAGGCTTGTGTAATTTCATGTCTTCCCCATGTTTTATGGATCATTGTTTTTATGGTGTTACGTAAAAAACTTAAGAAAACTAATACAAATAAAATGTCTTTGTCTTTGAAAAGCTTCCCAGCTCTAGTTGGGTTTGAGAACAAAGTCTGCTTAAATGTTACTTAGAGAAATATTAGAGTGTGACACAGATTACCAACCTGAAAAAGAGAAGAATAATCAGAGCCACACAGAGGCCGACCAGACTGAGAGAGTAGCCCACAGTGTACATGACTTTGAAGCAGGTTAAAATCATAATTTGCTTCTCCTACACAGAATACAACAAAAGGACAAGAGTGGGTTAATACTATAAACCCACTAAATAAGAACCTACGTAAAGTTCCTTTTATTAAATCATAATCGTTTTAAAAATTGTTAATCCAAATAATTATACACGTTCAGATGGAAATAAAGCATCGATTCTACTGGTTGTTTTTGCAGTCTCACACTTTTTTGTAGCGCAAGCTATCATACCTGATGGACATTTGGATTTGCCATGAATTTGATATTATTTCCACTTTGGTGACAGTTTTTCGATTAAATATTTCGGACCAGTTTTCAATTCAACTCAATTCGATTTTATTTATATAGCGCCAAATCACAACAGCAGTCGCCTCAAGGCGTTTTCCTTTGTATGCTCCTGGTATACCTCCTCCTCCTGTTGGCTGTCATCCAGTTGGCACTGAGAATGGTCCCTCCAGGTTTGACTGGAGTTCCTGGTGGCCCATTTGCCATCCGGGCCACACTCACGAAACACGAAGCCACCACGCACTACCGGAAAACAGAAAAGAGGCTATTACACATGCCTGTGATTAAAACAATGACTTCATCTGTGTGTATATAGCCTGTTATATAGCCTACGTCCATGCGTTTTTGATTAGGGATATATATTTTTTAATCATTTTAATCATTTATTCTCTGTACATCACTACAGCAGGTTTTAGAATCAAATATTCAACATGGGATTGAAACAAAGTCACTTATTTTCAGGGGTTAAAAGTTAATTGGACATTGGATAGAAGTATTATTTTGAATATCTGGATAAGAATCAGTTGCAGTCATTTAAGTCGCCGAGCTCTAGAACCCATGGACATGCCCAAATGGTGGATTGCCTTTCTTGAGATGCTTTGCCAGATTTTTACTGCAGCCATCTCAAGTTGCTGCCTGTTTTCGGGTTTTTCCGCATTCAGTTTTTTACTAAATAACTGAAAAGCTTTTGCTCTGGTGGGTTTAGTTCAGGCAAATGACTTGACCACTGAAGAACATCCCATTTCTTTGTTTTCAGAAACCTGGGTTGCTTTTGCAGCATATTTTGGATCATTAACCATTTGTGCTGTGAAGTACGGCCCTTTCAGTTTCGTAGTATTTGTCTGAATATCAATGACTGTGAGTAAAGAGAATCACCCTGTACACCTTATCAGTAACCACCAGTGACCCGGTTCCAGTGGCATCCATACATGCCCATGCCATAACATTATGTCCTCCATATTTGACAGATAATTAAGTTTGCTTTGAACTGTTTCTCTCTTTCTCTACATATTTTCCCCTTCCCATCATTCTGCTACAAATTAGTCTCGGTTTAATTGGTTCAAATATCAATATTTTTCCAAAACTGTGCAGGCTCTTTTATGTGGATCAGTTTGTATTAGAAGTCGTCTCTTAATTGTAGACTTTCACAATGGTTCCTTCCCTCACAAGAGTGTTCTCGACTTGTGTGGTGGCAGAGTTCTTTTCTCATGTATTAATCACATATTTTGACCATATCACTCATTATAGTAAGAGCAGTTTGTTTGCGTGGATGTTGAACTGGGGTCCAAGTTTTATTGCACCTTCACAGCAGACCCATTTTAGTCTTCAGAGCTCCAGACATCCTGTTGTAAAGGAGGTGACAGTTGGTAACAGTTGATCTTAGACCAAGAAAGGGTCAAGGATGAGCTGGACTGAGGAGATAAGGATATATGATCTACTGTGGAATGTGTCTGTGTATATAAGATGTAAAGCCAGTGGCCACAACTCAGAGATCACCCTACTGTTTGACTGGAGTGGGACTCTCCATATTGCAATACGTTTATTAAATAATTTCAAAACGCTTAATGTGTGTTGCAGGTTATTGTCTTTCTGACCTTGCAGTGTTGTTGAGCTCATCATTGCATTCCTTCTTTAGGCACACTTAAAGTTTTTGACATCTTTTTTTTTTTAAGGTTTATTTTGTTTTTTCTTTTGCCATAATGATTGCCACCATGTCTGTGTAGGTTCTCTATCTACTGTTGGCCACGTTCACCTTCATCTCTTTGGACCTCATATTGAGAAATGTAGTGAATACCAAATACAAGTTCAACACTTGAAATCAACTCCTACTCTTTTATCAGATTTTATCACGACGCGACAAGGGAACAGCTCTCACATGGCCATGAAAGTGTTTGTCAGTCCAATTATTTTTTGAGCTTCTGATTATCTTTAATTCCAAAACAGTTAATAAAGTTCGATTATTAAGCCGTTTGAATTGAGTCACTAAAAGCTGAACGTTTCCAATTTAGTCACATCTGAGTTGTTTGATTTAAAACTCATTGTCGTGGTGTACTGAGAGAAAATTGCAGAAAAAATGTGTCATTGTACAAAAGCTTTACCTAAATGTGTATATATGTGTGCTTGTGACCATTTATACCTTGGTGGTACCAAGGTAGGTACGAGGGGCAGGGCACCTTCACTGTAGAGTTGGGTTGTCCATCTGACCAACAAGCATATTCGTCAAACATACGACTGCATACCAACTCTGGGGATAGAATGTGAATGAAATGTGTGTTTTATAATCAGTTGGTTAAAGGGATGATTGTTCTATAAAACCTTCGCTATTATTGCACATTTTGTCTAAATTAAAGGATTTAATCTAAATTAATGGACTATGTTTAACATTTAAGTCTAATTAATGTATTTTTAGCATTAATATGATTAATGAGCACGTGTGTGTGGATTACCTTTTGGTCCGGGTTCTGTGCTCATCCTGACCAGACATTCATTTCTGTAGCGGATCCATTCCGCCACCATATCTTCAACAGTCCTCCCTGACATACTCTATACACACACATACACACAAATTACCTAAAATGATAATTCATAGTCAGTAAATACTAAACTCAACATGTACCCTAAGTCAAACCCAACCACTTAAGCCTAATACCAATTTTAACCCTTAAACCAGGTCTAAACCCACAAACACCTCTTTGAATGTGGAATGTGAAAATGAGGACTAACAGAATTTTCCTTTTTGTTTCAAATTAGTACTTGAAGATATAAAAGTGAACACATGATAATATTTTAGCCTTACATTAGTCAACACTTTTAAAGAAATTGCATTTAAATTACATGAGGATAAAGGATGCAAGTTCTGTGGCTTACATTTATTATAGTTTGTTTGTTTTTTTTTACTTTGCATGCTTTTCTTTTATAGACTTTTATAATTGTTGTGGATACTCTTAAACAAATGTTTACTATATGTTTACAATCTATATTAATTCTGGTAATCCCTGCTAGGGCTTTTGTCACAGAAAAAAAAAATGTTGCTTTTTAACTATTTTATTGTGTGACTTTTTTGTTTAGAATTGCATTTAGCAAAGAGTGCCTAATAAACTGGCATTTCACTGGATGTTATACGTCTGCAGTTCTACAGCTACAAAACTTTTTTTCAAGTATCAGGTATCATTTGGTCATTGCTGGTGCCATAAAATACTTTACCACAGTCTTGTCGAGTAGGAAGAGGATGATGAATATGTGAGAAGCCTTCATCATTCAGAGGTGCACCAGGCTGGACATGCATAGGTCATCACAAAGCTACCGAAGGTCACTGAGAGGTCATTAGTAAGTAAACAAAGATTAAACCAAGAAGTGGTGTAACATATTCATTCTGTTCTCTACCATATTGCCTGTAAATAGAGAAAAAACAGTGAAAGATTTAAAATGACTTACTATCTGATCTGCATCCAAAAATCTAATAAGTGGAAGCAGCATGCAAAGGCTAAAGAGAACTAAACATAAGAGTTATTTCCATTTACTCCATGCTCTTACACCATAACCAACTGTGGATAAAATAGAAAAAAATCTTAAGCATGACCGTTGAATGATTTTGCTCCATTATTTAACTAAGTAATAGGTAAAAGTATATAAAAAGGTTTTAAATGTCGCCTTTGAAATATCACATCTTGTAGCCTATTACCACCTTCGTAATGATGGTGTTATGTGTGCATTCAGGAACTGGTGTACAGAGTCCATAACACACAGCTAATGTTGGTCTCTGAAGCTGAAAACACGCACAGTATCTAGTATCTCAGTATCTTTTTTGTACACTGTCAGCAAGAACTGTGGTGGTGGAGCACACTGACAGACATACTGGTGGAGCTCAGCTTTGCTGTGGCACACATGCATAGTTGTGCTTTCATTTATCTTTACAGAGTTTTTTACTACGTCATTAACCTGTTATCATGTAATCCCAGCTGTGGGAATTTGCTCTTCTTCTTCATTAGTGAGATGAGCCCCCATAAAGTGACTCTGTAAACACATTAAGTTCCCCAAAGCATCGGAAATACCCACACAACTGCGCATGGACCCGCACAATGCTGCACCCAACAGGTTTGAGTTTATGCAACAAGACTCTTTATCTCTCACTGCAACATGATGAAACACATACGGTTATTTTGGATTTTCTCCAATCCACATAGATAAAAGTATCAATAATAACATTTGGTTAAACATCCCTTACAAAGTTGCACCCAGACCAGATGGTTTTGGTTGCCTTCAAGAAGCTTCGAGTATAATTCTGTCTGGATATTTGACCACTCTTCTTTGCAGAATTCATTTAAATAGAAAACAAATCATAACCTTTACCAGCCTGCTAAGGTTAGGGTTTTGGGTAGACCAGTCCAAAAGTATAAGGTTAACCTGCTTAATCCATACCAAAACCAGTTTCGATGTGTGTTTGGCATCATTGTCCCATTTGAACATTTGGTTGTGTCAAAGTTTTAACCTTCTGGCTGCTGATTTGTGGTGAAGCTGAAGAATTTGGACGTATTTCTCCTTCTTTATTATTCCGACCAATTTGTGGATTCCAACGTTGTGCTTGATAGCTGATGCAGTGTTCGTAGGTTTGAAAAGCTCCCCCTTACTCCTGTAAAAATACCTCCTGTCGTTTTTTGGAAATAGCTTAATCTTTGTCTTGCTGGTGTTCCAGCAGTCTTTAGTTTATGGCAGGTTTGAACTTTGGTAGTTTTGAGTTGTCTTCTTCAAGATTTTTACAAGAAAGTGGTGACACATCCAATAAAAATGACAATCCTGGATTCTGCAGGAAACCAACTTAATTTCTTAATAATATTTTATGTTATTACCGTGGCAAAAGGATTTTAAACTATCACTATTTAAAAATACTATTAATTGATAATCGGTGGACATGTCTGCATTGATTTGTTATTTTATAAGGCTGAGAGATCATTGGAGAATTTAATTAACAATTATTGTCTTTTTTGATGTTACTCCAGATCACTCCCCATGGAGGTCAGAGGTCAGGAATACAATGTGCTTATCGGTGTCTTCAACCATTAGACTGACAATCACCTTTAGAAGGAAAATTTAAAAAAAAAAATAACATAATACAGGATCTGTGGAGTTAAGCCAACATAAAGCTGTTGGTTGTGGAAACACACACACAATACTAATAATTTTATTAACTCTGTTCTCACATTTCCACGTTTTAGTTCCCACCCTTAATGCCCACTGATCAAATGACATTGCCATGATAATCATAATTATTAGGAGCTACCTATTAAACAAAGAAACACGATGCAGTTGTCCAAAAAAAAAAAAAGAAGAAGAAGAAGAAAAAGAAGAAGAAGAAGAAAACGCACGGCACAAGTTGTCTTGTGTAAACGTAATTGAAAAGTCGAAACATACCTCACCTCTGGGAAAATCACGTTTGTCCGACAAAGAGAAGAATGTTAAACAGGTCTTAAATCAGTCAACGGGAACTGTTCCTTGAAGCAGAAATCACATTACGCCAGGGTGTATATCCAATCAGCGCGCACACACGACCTCCTTCTGATGACTGGCAGTGAATCCCACCTCCATCTCTCCCTCTCTCTCTCCCTCTGTATCTCTTACTGTTTCTCAACCTTTGGTAATTTGCGTCCCACCAGCCTCGGAAGAGAGATTGGGATCACTAGCAAACGGCCAGAATGAATGCTAGAAACTATGCATACATTCATTGCCTTAATTTCCTTTCCAAAGGGTGCTGGAGGCTATCACAAGTGTTGCCTTCAAGAGGTTACTTGATTCTGGTTTTATTTAGTTTTGTTATTTTTAAGTAAATATGATTTGCATACTAAATTTTGTGCTTAACTTGGGTGGTATATATTAAGTGTTAAAATAACCCCCCAATAATTCATTTGTTATTATTTTTTATTTATTTGGTATATCAATACCAAAACAGACTATGGCTTTCCAAAGCATGGGTCTATGTGAACACATTGAGCCATGAACTCCGTTATACAGCACGTATAGCACACTATGGCTAATACAGTACTCAGTGCATCTCACTTCAAAATACAATGATTTGCAACTTTTTTTAAAACCATATATTTAAAAAAAAAAAAAGTATCCTTAATTTTGTGGCAGTTTTTAAAATAAATATCGAATAAAAAGGTTTGGAATAAAATCCAAATAATCCAATAAAAGCATTTTGTTTATGTAAGTTTATGTGAGTGAAACCAAGCTAAATTAATTGGACAGTTTAAGACTGAAATGCACTTCCTTCCTGTCTAAGCCTGCTTCAGCAGGCTATCATCTCCTCACAGGACACTTGAGGAGCATGCAGAAAGCCAGTGCCTGTCTTCTTCCATACTGGCCATCTATCAAATACTTGTATTAGCTGAATAAGCTAAGGAAACATGTTTTCTGTTCGTTAAACAGAAAGGTATTGTTTAGGTAGCTGGAGAAGTTTTTTTTTTGTTTTTTTTTTTTAACACATTGCCTAAATTTATCTATAATTTTCTTGCAGCAAGAAGAAAAGAGATGTGATTTAAGTAATATTGAATCAATGTATAAGAACATGTATTTAGTTTAACAGCTTAGAAGGATTATAGCAATTTTTCCTGTAAGTAGTATCAGCTCACGACACTGATTCATTTCATGTTTTTACAATGTTTTTGTGAGAAAACTCTACAGCACCCCCTGTCACAAAATTCAGTCGTCACAGCCCTTGAAAAATGCAAAAAAGTTGTTTGAAACACTTTTAATTATTCAACAAGTTTATTTATGTCGTGAATGCTGTGTCTAAAGAGGCCACTCAGTTAGAGGACTGTGTTTATTTGCCATGTACGTCTCACTCAAGTGTCAACTGTTTATCTTGTTTTGAGGGATGTCACCGCAATCAATTTAAAATCTTTAAAAGCTTAACAAGAGCCCCACCGCGCGCGCGCACACACACACACACACACACACACACACACACACACACACACACACACACACATTTAGTTTACCACCTCCAAGTTCAAGGTCTTTTCCACGGCTCTGATGGGGCCTCCCTCAGATAGATAATTGAACTGCATTAAAAACTGCAGGCCATCTGGTTTTAACTGCACCATAGAAAATCCAGTATGAGGTCTGAACACGGAAACACGGACACTGTACAAAATACCTGTGGTGTTGTAAAGATCAGTACAAATGAAATGACTGATTTTTACAATAAATCACTTTGATGTGAGAAACATTTAAACTCTGATAGCGTTTTCTTGCAAAAAGATTGTAACAACATGAAATAAATGGGTGCTGTGAGCTGATAGTGCCCTCAAGAAATGATTTCAAGTCGTAAAGGTGAATTATATGTGCAATGCCAACTATGTACTGCACTGTACTGTTCATTCACTATTGAAAATCTTATGCAAACCTCTCACTACTTTACACAGGTGTGCGCTCCTGGTAAAAACAGTATAATATATAGTTTGCATTTAGCCTTTCTAATACACGACATTACACAACATTTTCACATCACACATCACATCACAATCCAAATGTTCAATTAAAGAAATTAAGTGCCAGGGTCATATGTTTATTCCAATAACCATCCATTTCACACAGAATCATTAGATGCTAACTTACTCTCATTTATCATATTGGTTCTCATGGTTTATCATATTCTTCACAGCTCCTTAGACTATGATGACCTGGATGACTGAGAACCTTCACAGACACTATCATATTGGTTATTGCACACAGTTGGTGCTCTTCCTAAAAGACCCTGATAATTAATGTTTTCTGTCATAAGTTGAAAACGATGAGACTGCCTACAGAGAGGAGGTCCAGCATCTGGCCACTTGGTGCACTGACAATAATCTGCTCCTTAACACCATCAAGACCAAGGAGCTCATTGTGGATTTCAGGAGGGAAAGAAGAGGCTCACGATGATCCCATCCACATAAACGGGATGGCTGTGGAGCCTGTTTCATCCTTCAAGTTCCTGGGGACCCACATCTCAGGGGACCTGTCCTGGACCATTAACACCTCCAGCCTGGTCAAGAAGGCTCACCAGCCCCTTTTCTTCTTGAGAACACTAAAGAAGAACCAGCTGTCCTCAACCATCCTGGTGAACGTCTACCGCTCTACAATAGAGAGCATCCTAACCAGCTGTCTCACAGTGTGGTATGGGAGCTGCACTGTTGCTGTAAGGCGCTGCAACTGCCCAGCGCATCACAGGGACTCCACTTCCATCCATTGAGGACATCCAGAGGAAGCACTGTCTGCGTCGAGCACGCAGTATTCTTAAGGACTCCTCCCACCCTGCCCATGGACTGTTTTCTCTCCTGCCTTCAGGCAGACGCTTTAGGCTACCCCAGACAAGAACCAGCAGACTTAGGAACAGCTTTT